>JAODUO010002299.1:0-31577 GCA_025642075.2 Ridgeia piscesae
TAATAAGTTTCGTGCCGTGCATGATAAAAGTAGTTTTTTCGGTCAACATAGACACAAGCAGTAATTGTTTAATTTCACTGCAGGCAAAACAAATGCATATTCATTTATCTTCTATATGTTTTAATAATGCTTATTCTGTTAGAGGAAATCGTGTGTTGAATACGTTTATTTCCACTTGTCTGTAATTGCCTATTTGGTATCATGTAGCGTATCACATTCAGCAATATATTTTACAGCAGTTTGCCAAGTTTCATCTAATGCAACAATTATGCTGCAGATTGAGTGGGAACAATCTGAGTGACGCCGAATCTGGTCAAGCTCTTGGTGACAGTATCACGCGTATGACATCTCTCCGCAAGTTGTTGTAAGTTGTACACCGTGTAACCTTTAGTTAGTTCTAAGTAAGTAATTCACAATATTTGTTCCTTAGGATATGGCACCTTTGTACTAAATTGAGGATATATTTTAAGCGTATCACAACAAGTATGATAACATAAATATCTACTGAGCTGCTGCCACGCAACTATTACGTGTCTAAACTAAATCAAAAAAGAAAGGTAACTAAAATTGGATCCATAAAAACAATAAATAAACACTTAGGTGCCTCTTGTCTTGAAATGGACCATATTCCTATAGAGCAAAGCCATTTTAATTTGCCCGTTCGATGCCATTATGACGTTTCCTACATTTTCTACAATATTGGACTAGTTGTGTTATTGGACATTTCACAGCTGTTTGATTTCAAGGCTTGCTGATATTCGTGACAATGGTGATTGCTGACATTTTATCAACTTAATTTCCCAGAACGTATTTTGAAATATGACACCCGTTTATTTCACCTACAATAGATTATGGTTGACATCACCAATTAATCAGTATCAATACCTAGAAAAGCAGCTGTCACAATTTGACAAATCTCATGCCGCTGTGAACAACACATAATTTCTACAAATGCAACAGTACTGAAAAATTCAGACAACCACGATAATAGTATTTTTATGCGTACTCTTTCAACAGGTAATGGCAAACAAACCCCCTTATTGTGTTCTGACTTCAACACAGAGAATATTATAGGACATGTCAAAACAATTATCTGAGCTAGGTGCTAGCTGGCATTTTACATTGACTTAGTTTAATAAATAAAATTCATAACTGTACATAATGTTACTTTTTTACACTATTTCGCCACCACCCGTTTATGAATAAACATCTATTCATACTTTTATATTTTCATTTTTTATTATTAGTTAAACAATATGTATATGCATTACAACAATATTGCACTGTGTGACTCTTCATTGTGTCCTACATATGGAAGTACTTTATATATTACAAAATTAATATTCGTTTTGAGTTCATTGATATATTGTGTATCCTTAAAACAGTTAATATATAATATAAATGACAGTTAATGTCGTAACTGTTCAAACATAACATTGTCATGATTCGGTTTTTTAAAATTAGAGTTTAATTGATGTAAACCTATTCCAGAGTGACTTTAATGTGTCTGTAGGTTGCACGAATGCGGAATTGGAGCAGCAGCCATGGTCTCCGTGACACGCGCCCTGGGTCACACCCCAAAGATGGAAGAACTTGCGTGAGTGTTTTGTGAATATATATATATATATATACGTAAATACATATATATATATATATATATATATATATATATATATATATATATATATATTATATAACACATCGACCAATATTTAATGTTTGAATTATGTATGATATATAATATATATATATATATATATATATATATATATATGGATGGATGGATGGATGGATGGATGGATGGATGGATGGATGGATGGATGGATGGATGGATGGATGGATGGATGGATGGATGGATGGATGGATGGATGGATGGATGGATGGATGGATGGATGGATAGATGTGGCTTTTACTTTGCTATGCAAATATAAGAAACGAGATATATATGTCATATAACGACAGATATTGGGTTTTAAATGAATACTAAATGTTAATTTCGGACAAATATTCGTAGATCAATGTTCCAGGTAGAATAAAATATGATTAATACATGGTGTTATTACTTAATACAAATAAAAATTTATTATTTTAAAGTAAGACGAGATACGTATTTTAAAAATCAATCCTACATGAAAGTCTTTAGTCGCTACAGAGGTGGGAGATGCTTTATGTGGAATCTGAACTGAGAGAATCAGCGGAATATGAAACTGGTAGTGGAATGTTACTATCACAAAGTAGTATAGATGCATGCCGTGCATGACTGAACAGTAGTTTTGTTCGCTCAAACACTAGACACACGGCAGTAATTGTTTAAGTACACTGCAGACAACACAAATGCAACTGCATTAGTCTCTAATATGTTTTAATAATGCTTAATCTGTAAGAGGAAGTCTTGGGTTGAATATGTTTATTTACACTCGTCTGTAATTGCCTATTTGATATCATGTAGCTTAATCCTTTCAGCAATATATTTTACAGCAGTTTGCCATGTTTCATCTAATGAAACAATTATGCTGCAGATTGAGTGGGAACAATCTAAGTGAAGCCGAATCTGGCCAAGCTCTTGGTGACGGTATCACGCGTATGACATCTCTCCGCGAGTTGGTGTAAGTTGTACACCATGTTACCTTTAGTTAGTTCTAAGTAAGTAATTCACAATATTTGTTCGTTAGGATATGGCATTATTGTACTAAATTGAGGATATATTTTAAGCGTATCACAAGAAGTATGATAACATAAATATTTACTGAGATGCTGCCACGCAACTATTACGTGTCTAAACTAAATAAAAAAAGAAAGGTAACTAAAATTGGATCCATAAGAACAATAAATAAACACTTAGGTGCCTCTTGTCTTGAAATGGACCATATTCCTATAGAGCAAAGCTATTTTTAATTTGCCCGTTCGATGCCATTATGACGTTTCCTACATTTTCTACAATATTGGACTAGTTTTGTTATTGGACATTTCACAGCTGTTTGATTTCAAGGCTTGCTGATATTCGTGACAATGATGATTGCTGACATTTTATAAACTTAATTTCCCAGAACGTATTTTGAAATATGACACCCGTTTATTTCTCCTACAACAGATTATGGTTGACATCACCAATTAATCAGTATCAATACCCAGAAAAGCAGCTGTCACAATTTGACAAATCTCATGCCGCTGTGAACAACACATAATTTCTACAAATGCAACAGTACTGAAAAATTCAGACAACCACGATAATATATTTTTATGCGTACTCTTTCAACAGGTAATGGCAAACAAACCCCTTATTGTGTTCTGACTTCAACACAGAGAATATTATAGGACATATCAAAACAATTATCTGAGCTAGGTGCTAGCTGGCATTTTACATTGACTTAGTTTAATAAATAAAATTCATAACTATATAGAATTTTACTTTTTTACACTATTTCGTCACCACCCGTTTATGAATAAATATCTATTCATACTTTTATATTTTCATTTTTTATTATTCGTTAAACAGTATGTATATGTATTACAACAATATTGCACTGTGTGACTCTTCATTGTGTCCTACATATGAAAGTACTTTATATATTACAAAATTTATATTCGTTTTGAGTTCATTGATATATTGTGTATCCTTAAAACAGTTAATATATAATATAAATGACAGTTAATGTCGTAACTGTTCAACATAACATTGTCATGATTCGTTTTTTAAGATTAGAGTTTAATTGATGTCAACCTATTCCAGGTGCTCACAGATATGTGCCATATTTTCTTCAGCAATTTAGGAGAATTATGTAGCTTTCGCCCAGAAGTGAAAGTTCAGTTGATTTAGCAGACAACAGTAGTCTGTCTTGCGGCAACTGCGTGCACATTGTTACGAAATGAGACACCGTTTGACATCTGTGTTTGACATCTGTGGCTGATAGACTTGTCATTCGTCACTTAATTGTGACCTCTCCTTTCTCGTCTAAGTAACTACTAGCTGTGTCCTGCAGATGGATCAGCAATGAGCGGGGCGCTTTCTAGGCTGTGCAAGCAACTTGGTAATTTATATGATATGTATATTGTAGCAGCTTGTCCTCGAACGGTAGCAGATTCAAAGCTGCCTTTCAGAATATTTGATAGCGATGATCATTGACAAAAGCTACCGTTGTGTTCTGAACGAAGGTAACTAAACTCTGATTTGACCAAGCACATCCTGGGAATTGTCCTCGATGTCCCAAGAATGGTGTAATCTGTTTTGAATGTTCGATTCTCTTGCATAACTTTCAGAACTTTGATGTTTCTGTGACTTGCAAAGGCTCTGACTTGGTTACATCTGATCCAATAATGAAGCCCTGAGAGTGCTGAGCTGACGTCAATCCCAATGCAGCAGCCATTTTTGTTACATCAATGTGTTGGTGTTAATTGGACTGCTTTATACTGAGGCAAATGATGAACACACCAGTGTGATCAGCCACAACAAAGAAGTACTGGTATTACTGTGCAGCACATCAGCTCGAAGCATTTATCTTCACGTTTGACGAACATTGATTGGCTGCCTACCTTCTCTCTCCTGTTCGGCTATTAAATCGGAAAGTTGGTGAACTTACTTTTTGTTTCACTAGTACAACCCAACAAACATCTGCAATTTTCGATTGTGTGGCCTTGTATTGTTGTCTTGAATATGACACCTTACTGTGTGATCTGTGTGTCACTCACTCATCAGATTTTATCAATTTGTCCTTGTACACATTGAATATCACATCAGTGTGATTACTCGGTTGGGCAGTGTGCAGCCCTGTTTTAAAGATGTTATGAGATGCGATTTTCTCCGTGTAGTTGCAGTACAAGGTGTTTCACAAGGGCAGTTTTGTTTGTTTTCTTTACAGTTCTGTCAATGTTTGTCAGTGGAAAAAGAAATCAATTAGCATCATGGGGCCGAAACAAACTCCAGTCAGCCTTCGAGATCATTTCTTTCTTTGATGTCATCACATATTTCTTCTTAGTTTCACCAAACGTTTCCATATTGAGGTACTTTATAATGATAGGGTCGTAGAAACCTTTGCCTTCCATGAGAAGGTCTTATTGAAAACTGGTATGCATGCTCCCCTTTCTGCGATGGATATGGAAGGTTACCAACTACCTCAGATGTGGTAGCTACGGTACATTTTTCAGTATACTAACGAGATCGGAAGGGTTATGCCCGAATGGATTTGTTCACCAGATTTATAGCAGGCTAATACATGCTTCACCATTTTATTCATCCTATTTTTGTGTACTCACAAGCACTAATACATTAAATTTAATGGGTTCTAGACAAGGACTGTCTCACGACTTATTGCAATAGCATAGTATTCTGCTGTCAAGTAATAGTGCAACACTGCAGACCCTTGCAATTTACAGGTTCTTGTTGGCTGTTTCTTCTGCAGTTTGATATATTGTGATTCAGCAGAACATATTGCCTTTTTGAGTGGCACGGAGAAGTAACCTCGTCGATTGATCAATGGCAGGACACTCATGTCCAAGCTCTGACATTTGTGCATTGTACACAGTTAGACAGCTTATGCAGAACACAAAACCTATTTCATGGCAGGTGTTCTCATGAGTACTCTGCAGTATATAGGTGATTCTGGGAAACTAGTGACATACCTATGTATGATCCGTTTCCATCCAAATCCAGGGATATTTTCCATGGACGCAGCAACAAAGCTCCCTATGGAAGTGTGTGATTACGAACAGCGCACTTCTACAACTTTCCTGGCAAAACCCTGTTGGTGATGTTGATGTGTTCAGTATCTGCCTCAGAATGAGCAGCACAACTAACACGAACATCTTCGTCAGGCGTTAGATGTGGTCCGCATCAGGATGGTTGATGTCACAAAGGTGGCTGCTCCATTGGACAGTGAAGTCTGTTCAGCACTGTCAGGACTTAAATTCCAACGGATGCAATCCAGCCATTGCCTTTGCAAGACATGTCAAGAACAATGCTCTGAAAATTGTGCCAGAGAATCAAACATTCAGAAAAACATTCACAACCTTTGGGGCATCGACGACAATGTCACAGGAAGTGTTTGGAGAAATTGAAGAGTTCACATGTCAGGTTTACACGGACACGAAAGTCGCTGTAGTCAATGATCATCGCTATCAAATAAGCAAGCCAACATCGAATCAGGAAACTAGTTTAGATGCAGTATTAACAATAAATAAACGTTTAGATAAAGTGGATCAAATCAATACACAGAAAAACATCTGTCACAATTTGATAACTCTGATGCCGAGGTGCACAACGTAATTTCTACTCACTCCACATTAAACCAACATTCACAAAAACCAGCATAATACTATTTCTATTATGTACCCTTTCATCAGGGAATGTCAAACAAACCACTTATTGTCAACATAGAGAATATTATTGGACATCAAAAAAAAAAACTCTTTGCTAGCTGGCGGCATTTTGCATAGTGAATTGGTTTAATAATTGTTTTTTTAAATAAATATATAGAATGTAACTTATTGACACTACAACCTCACCACCCCGGTCCACCCGTCTATGAATTAACAACTATTCATACTTTTAAAATGGCAATTGTTATTAGTAGTTAAGCAAGAAATACATGCATTATAAATATATTACACTGTGTGACTCTTCAGAATGCACTACGTGTGAAAGTATATTATATATTACAATACAAATATTCTCATTGAGTTCATTAACATATTCTGTAGCCTTAACATTACATATAATTTTTGATATTATTGAAAGTTAAAGTACAATCAAAACCTTATCAGGGGAAGGTTATTAAGGTTAATGTATATTTCATTTCAACCTGTTCAAGTGTATCTACTATGTGTGCAGGTTGAAAGAATGTGGAATTGCCATGGCCTCCGTGACACGCGCCCTACATAACTGCACAAATTTGGAAGTACTTGTGTGAGTATTCTCTTACTGTTTGTGTGTGTGTGTGTGTGTGTGTGTGCTTGCGTGCGTGCGTGCGTGCGTGCTTGCGTGTGTGTCTATATATATATATATACACATGTATATATTATATATATATATATATATATACACACACAGTACTTCCCCTGCTATATGATGTGCGAGGTGAGCCACCTTGCTGTTTGTCTAAGCCACCTCGCTCAAAATATTTACATGTTACTACCTTTAACAAGATTGCCACCTAGAGAATCAACTCTAGATGGCAGGTGGACAGAGAAAGTTCCAATATGGTGTTTTTACAGTCGTCGATATAATTCGAATAAACAGAAATCCCTGAACTTGAGTGTAGCAGTCTGGTTGTAATCCACAGCCAAGTATATGCTCCAGAGCACATAGTGGAGAATATATCGCTGGTGGAGAATGTCAGTATCACATTTGACATGTACCATCTGACAAGCAGTATGTGCCGTTACTTTGCACATCTTGGAAAGTGATCAAGATGTATTGTTTTAAATTTAGTTTGACATACAGCTGTGACTTAGGCTCCTATAAACATAAATACACGAGAAATCTGTGTTTGATTGAATCATTGTAAGTGCCCTCAAGGATCTTCCAAGGCTCCAAAACTGGTATATTTTCACTGGTTACCAACTTATTTGAGAAACAGTTCATCAACGCTTTGCCCAATATCTGGTATGTTTTCTGTATTACTTTCGCAACACCTGCTCCCCACCCTGGATCAAAACTATTGTATGTACTATGTTAAAATTAGACACACACACACACACACACACACACACACACACACATATATATATATATATATATATATATATATATATATATATATATATATAGATAGATAGATAGATAGATAGATAGATAGATAGATAGATAGATAGATAGATAGATAGATAGATAGATAGATAGATAGATAGATAGATGTTACTTTGTTATGCAAATATGAGAAACAAGAGAGATATATATGTCATATAAAGACAGATTATGGGTTTTAAATGAATACTAAATGTTAATTTCGGACAAATATTCGTAGATCAATGTTCCAGGTAGAATAAAATATGATTAATACATAGTGTTATTACTTAATACAAACAAACAATAAATTATTTTGAAGTAAGACGAGATACGTATTTAAAAAATCAATCCTACATGGAAGTCTTTAGTCGCTACAGAGGTGGGAGATGCTTTATGTGGAATCTGACCTGAGAGAATCAGCGGACTATGAAACTGGTAGTGGAATGTTACTATTACAAAGTAATATAGATGCGAGCCGTGCATGACTGAACAGTAGTTTTTTTCGGTCAAACACTAGACACACGGCAGTAATTGTTTAAGTACACTGCAGACAACACAAATGCAACTGCATTAGTCTTTAATATGTTTTAATAATGCTTAATCTGTAAGAGGAAGTATTGTGTTGAATATGTTTATTTACACTCGTCTGTAATTGCATATTTGATATCATGTAGCTTAATCCTTTCAGCAATATATTTTACAGCAGTTTGTCATGTTTCATCTAATGAAACAATTATGCTGCAGATTGAGTGGGAACAATCTGAGTGACGCCGAATCTGGCCAAGCTCTTGGTGACGGTATCACGCGTATGACATCTCTCCGCACGTTGTTGTAAGTTGTACACCATGTTACCTTTAGTTAGTTCTAAGTAAGTAACTCACAATATTTGTTCGTTAGGACAGGACACCATTGTACTAAATTGAGGAGATATTTTAAGCGTATCACGAAAAGAATGATAATATATATCTACTGAGTTGCTGCCACGCAACTATTGCGTTTCTAGACTATCTCAAAAAAGAAAGGTAACTAAAATTGGACCCATCAGAACAATAAATAAACATTTAAGTGCCTCATGTCTTGAAATGGACCATATTCCAATAGAGCAAAGCCATTTTTAATTGGTCCGTTCGATGCCATTATGACGTTTCCTACATTTTCTACAATATTGGATTAGTTGTGTTATTGACCATTTCACAGCTGATTGATTTCAAGGCTTACTGATATTCGTGACAATGGTGATTGGTGACATTTTATAACCTTAATTTCCCAGAAAGTATTTTGAAATATGACAACCATTTATTTCTCATACAGCAGATTGTGATCTATTATGTTGACATCACCAATTAATCAGTATCAATACCCGGAAAAGCATCTGTCATAATTTGACAAATCTCATGCCGCTGTGAACAACACGTAATTTCTACTCTTGCAACAGTACTGTCAAATTTAGACAACGTGGATAATAGTATAATAGTACTTTTACATTTTAATGTTTTATTATTAGTTAAACAATATGTATATGTATTACAACTATGTTGCACTGTGTGACTCTTCATTGTGTCTTACATATGAAATTACGTTATATATTACAAAATTAATATTCTCTTTGTGTTCATTGATATATTGTGAATCCTTAAAACAGTTAATGTATAATATAATTGACAGTTAATGACGTAACTGTTCAATCATAATATTGTCATGATTCGTTTTTTTAAGATTAGAGTTAAATTGATGTCAACCTTTACCAGAGTGTCTTTAATATGTCTGCAGGTTGCAAAACTGCGGAATTGGAACAGCAGCCATGGTCTCCATAACACGCGCCCTGCGTCACACACCAAAGATGGAAGAACTTGCGTGAGTGTTTTGTGTAAATATATATATATATATATATATATATATATATATATATATATATATATATATATATATATATATATATATATATATATATATATAATCACTCGCTGCACAAACACCAAATCTTAAGAATCATTACAAACAAACGTTGGCTTCTCAGAGAAAGTTCCAATCTGGTGTGTTTACCGTCATCGATATAATTCAAATAAACATAAATCCGTGAACTTGAGTGTAGCAGTCTGGTTGTAATCGACAGCCAAGTATATGCTCCAGAGCACATAGTGGAGAATATATCGCTGCTGGAGAATGTCGGTATCACATTTGACATGTACCATCTGACATGCGGTATGCGCCGTTACTTTTCACATCTTAGAAAGTGATCAAGATGTATTGTTTTAAATTTACTTTGACATACATCTGTGACTTAGGCTCCTATAAACATAAATACACGAGAAATATGGGTTGGATTGAATCATTGTAAGTGACCCAAGGATCTTCCAAGGCTCCAAAACTGGTACATTTTCACTGGTTACCAACTTATTTGAGAAACAGTTCATCAATGCTTTGTCCAACTTTGAATAGATGTTTCTGAATAATGTGACTGTCCATAGTCAACCAAATGTATTTCATTTAATGTATCTAAAGTTTGAACATGTAGTCCCAAAGAACGAAAAAAAAATTCACCTGTGTCTATGTGGACTAGTTGGCAGACTGTTAAATATCTGGTATGTTTTCTGTATTACTTTCGCAGCACCTGCTCCCCACCCTGGATCAAAACTATTGTATGTACTGTGTTAAAATTAGATTAGACACACACACACACACAACACACAGACAACAGACAACAGACAGACAGACAGACAGACAGACAGACAGCAGATAGATAGATGTTGTGGCTTTTACTTTGCTATGCAAATATGAGAAACAAGAGATATATATGTCATATAACGACAGATATTGGGTTTTAAATGAATACTAAATGTTAATTTCGAACAAATATTCGTAGATCAATGTTCCAGGTAGAATAAAATATGATTAATACATAGTGGTATTACTTAATACAAACAAAAAATTAATTATTTTAAAGTAAGACGAGATACGTATTTAAAAATCGATCCTACATAGTCGCTACAGAGGTGGGAGATGCTTTATGTGGAATCTGAACTGAGAGTATCAGGGGAATATGAAACTGGTAGTGGAATGTTACTGTCACAAAGTAATATAGATGCGTGCCGTGCATGACTGAACAGTAGTTTTTTTCGGTCAAACACTAGACACACGGCAGTAATTGTTTAAGTACACGGCAGACAACACAAATGCAACTGCATTAGTCTTTAATATCTGTAAGAAGAAGTCTTGTGTTGTGTTGAATATGTTTATTTACACTCGTCTGTAATTGCCTATTTGATATCATGTAGCGTATACCATTCAGCAATATATTTTACAGTAGTTTGCCATGTTTCATCTAATGCAACAAATGTGATGCAGATTGTGTTGGAACAATCTGAGTGACGCCGAATCTGGCCAAGCTCTTGCTGACAGTATCATGCGTATGACATCTCTCCGCAAGTTGGTGTAAGTTGTACACCATGTTACCTTTAGTTAGTTCTAAGTAAATAATTCACAATATGTGATCGTTAGGATAGGGAACCGTTGTACTAAATTGAGGAGATATATTAAGCGTATCACGAAAAGAATGATAATATATATCTACTGATGTGCTGCCAGGCAACTATTGCGTGTCTAGACTATCTCAAAAATTAAAGGTAATTAAAATTGGACCCATCAGAACAATAAATAAACGTTTAGGTGCCTCTTGTCTTGAAATGCACCATATTCCATTTAGAGTAAAGCCATTTTTAATTGGTCCGTTCGATGCCATTATGACGCTTCCTACATTTTCTACAATATTGGATTAGTTGTGTTATTGAACATTTCACAGCTGATTGATTGCAAGGCTTACTGATACTCAGGACAATGATGATTGGTGACATTTTATAACCTTAATTTCCCAGAACGTATTTTGAAATATGACACCCAGATTGTGGTTGACATCACCTATTAATCAGTATCAATACCCAGAAAAGTATCTGTCCCAATTTGACAAATTTCATGTCGCTGTGAACAACACATAATTTCTACAAATGCAACAGTAATGAAAAATTCAGACAACCAGGATAATAATATTTTTATGCGTACTCTTTCAACAGGTAATGGCAAACAAACCCCTTATTGTGTTCTGACTTCAACACAGAGAATATTATAGGACTTATCAAAACAATTATCTGAGCTAGGTGCTAGCTGGCATTTTACACTGACTTATTTTAATAATTAAAATTCATAACTATATAGAATTTTACTTTTTTACACTATTTCGTCACCACCCGTTTATGAATAAATATATATTCATACTTTTAAATTTTCATTTTTTATTATTAGTTAAACAGTATATATATGTATTACAAAAATATTGCACTGTGTGACTCTTCATTGTGTCCTACATATGAAAGCATTTTATATCTTACAAAATTTATATTCGATTTGAGTTCATTGATATATTGTGTATTCTTAATAAAACAGTTAATGTATAATATAATTGACAGTTAATGTCGTAACTGTTCAATCATAACATTGTCATGATTCGTTTTTTAAGATTAAATTTTAATTGATGTCAACCTATTCCAGAGTGTCTTCAATGTGTCTGCAGGTTGCAAGAATGCGGAATTGGAGCAGCAGCCATGGTCTCCGTAACACGCGCCCTGCGTCACACCCCAAAGATGGAAGAACTTGCGTGAGTGTTTTGTGTGTATATATATATATATATATATATATATATATATATATATAAATAAATATGGATATATGTATATATACATACATATATACACACACTCTGTTTCTCCCTATGGCTTTTCACTGGAACAGCATTGGCACGACTCGTGCATGAATTATGTGTGCGTATATATATATATATATATATATATATATATATATATATATATATAGACAATATTAATTATTATTTTAAAGTAAGACGAATACGTATTTAAAAAATCAATCCTACATGAAAGTCTTTAGTCGCTACAGAGGTGGGAGATGCTTTATGAGGAATCTGAACTGAGAGGATCAGCGGAATATGAATCTGGTAGTGGAATGTTACTATTACAAAGTAATATAGATGCGTGCCGTGCATGACTGAACAGTAGTTTTTTTTCGGTCAAACACTAGACACACGGCAGTAATTGTTTAACTACACTGCAGACAACACAAATGCAACTGCATTAGTCTCTAATATGTTTTAATAATGCTTAATCTGTAAGAGGAAGTCTTGTGTTGAATATGTTTATTTACACTCGTCTGTAATTGCATATTTGATATAATGTAGCTTATACCTTTCAGCAATATATTTTACATCAGTTTGCCATGTTTCATCTAATGAAACAATTATGCTGCAGATTGAGTGGGAACAATCTGAGTGACGCGGAATCTGGCCAAGCTCTTGCTGACAGTATCATGCGTATGACATCTCTCCGCAAGTTGCTGTAAGTTGTACACCATGTTACCTTTAGTTAGTTCTAAGTAAGCAACTCACAATATTTGTTAGTTAGGACAGGACACCATTGTACTAAATTGAGGAGATATTTTAAGCGTATCACGAAAAGAATGATACGATATATCTACTGATGTGCTGCCACGCAACTATTGCGTGTCTAGACTATCTCAAAAAAGAAAGGTAACTAAAATTGGACCCATCAGAACAATAAATAAACATTTAGGTGCCTCTTGTCTTGAAATGCACCATGTTCCATTTAGAGCAAAGCCTATTTTAATTGTCGTGATTCGTTTTTTAAGATTAGAGTTTAATTGATGTCAACCTATTCCAGAGTGTCTTCAATGTGTCTGTAGGTTGCAAGAATGCGGAATTGGAGCAGCAGCCATGGTCTCCGTGACACGCGCCCTGCGTCACACCCCAAAGATGGAAGAACTTGCGTGAGTGTTTTGTGTAAATTTATATATATAAATATATATACATATATATATATATATATATATATATAATCACTCGCTGCACAAACACCAAATCTTAAGAATCATTACAAACAAACGTTGGCTTCTCAGAGAAAGTTCCAATATGGTGTTTTTACAGTCATCGATATAATTCGAATAAACATAAATCCGTGAACTTGAGTGTAGCAGTCTGGTTGTAATCCACAGCCAAGTATATGCACATAGTGGAGAATATATCGCTGCTGGAGAATGTCGGTATCACATTTGACATGTACCATCTGACAAGCAGTATGTGCCGTTACTTTGCACATCTGAGAAAGTGATCAAGATGTATTGTTTTAAATTTACGTTGACATACAGCTGTGACTTAGGCTCCTATAAACATAAATACAGAGAAATATGGGTTGGATTGAATCATTGTAAGTGCCTCCAAGTATCTTCCAAGACTCCAAAACTGGTAAATTTTCACTGGTTACCAACTTATTTGAGAAACAGTTCATCAACGCTTTGTCCAACTTTGAATAGATGTTTCTGAATAATGTGACTGTCCATAGTCAACCAAATGTATTTCATTTAATGTATCTAAAGTTTGAACAGGTAGTCCCAAAGAACGAAACAACATTTCACCTGTGTCTATGTGGACTAGTTGGCAGACTGTTAAATATCTGGTATGTTTTCTGTATTACTTTCGCAACACGTGCTCCCCACACTGGATCAAAACTATTGTATGTACTATGTTAAAATTAGACAAGCACACACACACGCACGTATGCACGCACGCACGGACGCACGCACGCAGGCAGGCAGGCAGGCAGGCAGGCAGGTAGGCAGGCAGGTAGGTGTTGTGGCTTTTACTTTGATTTGCAAATATGAGAAACAAGATATATATATGTCATATAACGACAGGTATAGGGTTTTAAATAAATACTAAATGTTAATTTCGGACAAATATTCGTAGATCAATGTTCCAGGTAGAATAAAATATGATTAATACAAAGTGTTATTACTTAATACAAAAACAAAATTTATTTTAAAGTAAGACGAGATACGTATTTAAAAAATCAATCCTACATGAAAGTCTTTTGTTGCTACAGAGGTGGGAGATGCTTTATGTGGATTCTGAACTGAGAGTATCAGCGGAATATGAAACTGGTAGCGGAATGTTACTAACACAAAGTAATATAGATGCGTGCCGTGCATGACTAAACAGTATTTTTTTTTCGGTCAAACACTGGTACATTTTTACTGGTTGCCAATTTATTTGAGAAAGAGTTCTTCAACGTTTTGTCAAACTTTACATAGTTGTTTCTCAGTAATGTGACTGTCCGTTGTCAACCAAATGTATTTCATTTAATTTCTAAAGTCTGAACAGGTAGTCCCAAAGAATGGAACAAAATTTGACCTGTGTCTATGTGGACTAAATGTCTGGTATGTTTTCTGTATTACTTTCGCAACACCTGCTCCCCACCCTGGATCAAAACTATCGTATATACTATGTTAAGATTAGACATATATATATATATATATATATATATATATATATATATATATATATATATATTGTGTGTGTGTGTGTTTATATAGAGTATCAGGGGCATTTGAAACTGGTAGTAGAATGATACTATCGTAAATTAATACAGATACGTGCCGTGCATGACTGAACAGTAGTTTTTTCGGTCAAGCACTAGACACATAGCAGTAATTGTTTAAGTTCACTGCAGTCAAAACAAATTCAAGTGGATTTGTCTTCTATATGTTTTAATGATGCTTATTCTGTTAGAAGAAATCGTGTGTTGAATCACTGCACAAAGTTGGAAGAACTGGCGTGAGTGTTCTCCATGTATACACATGTTCACGTGAAATACAAATAACATTGAGATGATTATAAATGGCTCAACGTATCATTAGAAGACGACGTATAATGCATTCCTATGTCATATGAAAATATTATAAACATTGCAGTGTTTTAGAATGGTACATTTAATAAATGTTTAAAGTGCCATGGCATGCTAATGCTAATGCAAGACCAAACATCACTAGTTTTGTTAACAGCTATTGTTGTTTCAATACGGTAAGGATATGTGCACTTTGCTCATAATCAAAGAGTTAAATTGATGACGCTGACAAATACCCACATGACCCCATTTATTAGTACGCTGTTGGAATGCCAAAATGCATGGCCGAGTTAACTTGTTCATCTACTCAGCATAATGCATAATGGCTCCCTGTGCATTTGACACCACACAGTAGTGTGAGGGTGAGTTTTAATACCGCTTCTATGTATATATCATATTGTGGGTGTCGGTGGATCGGTAGGCCACCTTGTCACGTTCACTCTCCTATGCAAAGTACCAATGCAACACAAGTGTAGATTGAAATTGGTCAACAGCACATTTCCATACACCTCTCTACTCTTTATGTCTTCACAAGTCCCTTCACCTCTATCTCTGTTTATGAAACACTATCAGTGTTCTGTCGCCATTTATCTTGGTGTAGTGTCATACGCTTTCTCCACATCTTACGTCCAGGTGCTTTACTCTTCCGTCCCACCAATTTCTCTGCGATCACCTGCTCCAGTATAAAGAATTTTGTCAGCAAACATAGGTGATTGCAACAGGTAACAACATTATTTTCCCTTTAGTGCATTTTCTTGGTAAGTCTGATGTTGTAATTTTGTGTCAGCCATGCAATGGAGGTAGGGGCAGGTTGGTTGTTGGATAGTGTCATATATTTCGATTCTGACATAAGATGAAATACAGAGCAGGAAGTAACGCATTATATTCGGTTAATCTGATCCAACAACAACTAGGCCACCCAGGCTTGATAGTCGACAGTGCACACATCACATTCCTCCTCCTTTAGATTCATCATAATCTATTGTCAATTTTTGTCACTAATGTCCAACAGTTGCCTGTATTGTCCATAAACTTACACTGATTTTCAACAAAAATCATAATGACAGTCCCCACAACAATTATGTTGTATAACTCAGTGTGAATGCTAATATTACCACTACATCTATTTCTTAGCTGGCTTAAGAATGAACAGGGGTAGACTACCCTGTATCATCCGATGGTGAGGAGGTGTTATTCTGATATCATGTCTTCTCACCATGAACTGACTAGTTCTAGTTCACTACTACTGCCAGCTCACATGTCGAGGCGCTGTACTGGTCTTTGCACTCGTTGAGACCCTCTGCGGATTCACTAGCTGTAACTCTGCAGTGGCATCAGAGGTCGCATGTCTATTCTTGGTGTGCATGTCAGCCATCGAGTGTTGTGCGCTGTCAGTTGTGCTGTCAGTTGTCGCACGAGATGTCTCTGTTGTTGACTCCTGATCAGATGAACTTGCTGGCACAATTCGTTCCTCTGTTGTGCTCTCTTTCTCTTCCCCCACAACCGGCTGAACCTCCACGTCAGGCGGAGATATCATATGTTGTGTGACATGCCCGGGTGTGGTCTTGGTGACATCTAACAGTGCAACCATCGAGCAGTTTCACAACAAATGATACTGGTCCAGTTTGGCTCACAAGTACTCCAGGAAGCCAAAATGGTCCACGACTGAAGTTCCGCACGTAGACCTCGTTTTCCTCATGTATCCGTCTGTCTTTGGCGTGGCTGTCATGGTAACGTTTCTGTAGGCGTTGTTGTTCTTCCACAGCTCTGGCTTCATTAGGGTGACACAGATCAAGATGTGTTCTAGCTTTTCTTCCCAGCAACAACTCAGATGTCGGGATTTGAACAAATACCTCACCAACTTGGTGTCCAGGTTACCATATGACATCTGATTTAGACCCTTTTTTATTGACTGTATAGCTCGTTCAGCAAGTCCGTTTGAAGCAGGATGTTTCGGGGCAATCTTGATGTGTTTGATGCCATTCCGACTCATAAACGTCTGGAACACTTCACCCATGAAACATGTGCCGTTATCGGAAACCACCGTCTCTGGGATCCCAAAAGCTGCAAATGTTGTTTGAAGTTTCGCCACTGTGGCGTCTGCAGTGCTAGAAGTCATCACATGTACTTCTACCCATTTGGTGAAGGCATCCACGATGACTATCAACATTTTGCCACAGTACTGCCCGACATAGTCCACGTGTTGTCGACTCCATGGTCTCTTTGGATACTCCCCTGAATGGAGCAAAGCATTTGCTGGTTGGTGTCTCTTGCACTGGCATTTCTCGCAGCTTCGGACTTTTGTTTCGAGATCTTGGTCTAACTTTGGCCACCACACGTAATTCCTGGATGTCCTTCATGGATCATCGCAATGACTCTGTCTCGTGCCTTTTGTGGGACAACTAGTCGTATGCACCCAATCTGGATAGACAACTCCTCTTGTTTTGTGAAATACGGCTTCAGCTGGTTATCATTGTCGATTGAGTCAGGCCATCCCGAGGTGATGAATCTATAGACTCTCGACAACAGAGGATCTTTGTCTGTCAATTGCTTGATCATCCGCACATCGATCGGCGATGAATCAAAGAACACGAGCAGGCAAACGATCTCTGCTGGCATCGGTACCTCAGTTGGCAACTGTGGCAATCGCAGGCGACTCACTGCGTCAGCATTCCCCAGTTTGTCTCCTGATTGGTACTTGAATGAGTAGTCGTACGTACTCTACGCTTGTGTCCAGCGTTGGATTCTGCCCGATGCCCTCGGTGGCACCGCTTTGTCTTCATGCAGCAACCCTTCGAGTGGCTTGTGGTCATTGTATATGACAAACTGTCTTCCATACAGATAGGAGTGAAACTTCTTGACGCCCCACACCACTGCCAATACCTCCTTCTCGAATTGGAATAGTGCTATTCTGCCGGAGCAAGTGTTTTTGACGCATTGCTTATCGGTATCTCGGAGCCATCTTCCATCCTGTGAGCCAACACGGCACCTATCCCATATGGTGAGGCCTCTCAAGACAGAATCAACGCCTACTCTGGATCGTAGTGGACATTTGATGATTGAAGGAGGTCCTTCAAACGCTGAAACGATTGCTCTTCTTCAGCTCCCCACTCGTTACTTGCGTTTTGTGTTCAACAGTTTGTTGAGTGGTGCTTTCTGACTCTGTAGACAAATTTGGAATAAATATTCCGTAGTAGTTCAGGCAGCCCAAGTAACTTCGTAGTTCCTTGGTGTTCTGTGGTGCTGGTGCCATATATACTTCTCTTTGACTGTGTGTAGACCTTCGTTGTCGATACGACACCCCAAGTAGGTCACTTCTGGAGCCATGAAAGTGCACATGTCCACGTTCAGCCTCAATCCAGCTGTGGACAGTCACAACAACACTCGGTCAAGGTTTTGCAAGTGTTCTTCTTGTGTCCGGCCCGTGACCAGAAAGTCATCCAGGTATGCACACACACCTGGAATTCCTTGCAAAACGTTGTCAGCCACTCGCTGAAAGATGGCTGGCGCAGAACTGACACCAAACGGAAGTCGGTTGTACTGGAACAATCCCTGGGAGTGTTGATTGTCACATACTTCTTGGACATCTCATCCAGTTCCACCTGCGTTCTTCAAGTCAAGTTTTGTGAATCTCTGCCCCCAGCTAGGCTCACGTACAGGTCTTCGATCCGTGGCAATAGATACATGTCGACTCTTGACACTCGGTTCACAGTCAACTTTAAATCTCCACAGATTCGCACACTCTCTCCTTTACCTTTAAGCACTGGAACTATCGGCCCTGCCCAGTCTGCGAATTTGACTGGTTCTGTGATTCCTTTTCCTGGAGCCTGGTTAGCTTCTGATCTACCTTTTCTCTTAGCGCATAGGGAACAGTTCTTGGTTTGCAAAAACGCGTTTCTGCCTCAACGTCCATTTAGAAATGACCTTTCGCCCCATGGATTGTCCCTATGTTTGATTTCATGAGTTCTGGATACCTCTGAATAAGCATGTCGGCCGACATCACCAAGGTGTCACTGGTGCTCATCCTGTATATTTCTCTCCAGTTGAGTGTGAGCATTCTTAGCCAATTTCTTCCAAGCAGTGTCCACTTCCAGCTACCACCAACAATGGAAGGCATTTCTTTTTTCCCTGGTACTCCACATCCACATTGGCTGTTCCCATGGTAGGCATAATTTCGCCCGTGTACGTTTTTATTGTTGACTCGTAAAATTGATGGGGATGTCTTCAAAACACTCACGAAAGTTTTTTTGCACTTATAATGGATACTGATGGTCCAGTGTCAATTTCCATTCTTAACTCTTTGTCGTTTACCTTTAGCATGGCCCAGAATGCTAATGTTTTCTCTTTCTCGATATCAACTGTATACAGCTGATATATTTCATGTTAATCCTCTACACGATGGATGCCTAGGTCTTGTTTGTGATACGGCTTTCTTCTTGAATGGCGTCCTACCATCACCGTATTGTTTCTTACTACGACACACTCACTGGAGATGATCCCTTTTGTTGCACTGGCGGCACACAGCATTTGCATACCGACATTGTTATGGCCTGTGGTTGTTCCCTCCACAGTGGTAACAGGGACTTGTTACCTCTTCTGGCTACATAGTTAGTTGACAGCCGATTTTGTAGAACCTATCAGTTCCTTGCTGTCTTTATCTGCCAGTTCCATTTATGTGGCATTCTCGATTGCCTTGCGTAGGTGAGCGCTGTCTCAGTCAGCAGCCGACGCTGTATCGCCTCACTTCTGATGTCTACCACCAGTTGATCTCGTACCAGTTCGCTCAGCGTCTCGCCAAAGTCACACGTACTGCTCAGTTGTTTTAACTGTGCATTGTATTTCAGTCTCCCCTCAACTTGGTATCTCTTCGTAAATCTAAATCGTTAGTAGTGTCCTGTGCTCTTGACTAATATCCCTGGAAGTCACCACAAAGGGGCTACATGGAGATAACACCCTAACCATCCCACATATAGGCGAGCCCCTTGATTTCTGTCTGAACACTGCTTAATTTATATATGATGGTGTATATTACCAGCAGACACGTGGTGCAGCTTTGAGGTCACCCATATCTCCCATAGTAGCTAATTCTTACATGGAGCAATTTTAAAAACTAGCCATCTCTACAGCATCACATCCCCCATCACTCTGGGTATGATACATGAGTTCATTGACTACATCAACTGCATTGATTCAAACATCAAGTTCACCATTGAGCTAGACAAATACAGCAAACTTTCCTTCCTGGATATGTGCACCCACATCCCTGGATGATGGGTCTACGAATATAACCATAAGAGATAACTAGCACAATAGGAAAGTGAAGGAGGTCATATATATCAAACGGAGAGCCCCTGCCATGAACAGAGACCAGACATACCAAATTATCCTGCCTAAACCTGAGACATCACACCACAACTTTGTTAGCACCCTCATGACACCAGTACGTGACCAACCTATAGCTGATGGATCGAAATGTTTTATGTTTAAAAACGTTACCCTCTAAAGTATGTCAGTTTCTTAGAAAACTGAGCAACATGTTTGTAACAAATGTAATGTATTGTTGTTAAATGTGTGTGTGCGTGTGCGTGCGTGCGTGTGTGTGTATGTGTGTGTGTGCGTGCGTGTGTGCGTGCGTGCGTGCGTGCGTGCGTGTGTGTGTATGTGTGCGTGTGTGCAATTAGCATTGGGATTTTGTCCATTGGGATTTTGTCCTCACACCTTCCGGAGTGAGGACAAAATCCCATTGTGGTCTGTGGACTCCCTAAGGTGGTTGGATGCCGTGTTACGTCACCTACTGGCAACTACGGATAAACTGTTGCTTTCAAAACTGTAGAAATTGCAATGTATTCTAGAAAGACCATATTAGCCCATATGGCTTGGACTAAAACAAACTTTGTTGGCAATATGCTGCCGCAACAAGCTGAGTAAACTGTAACATCACAGTGTCTCATACTGGAACTTCCTTAACTAGCCCATTAATTCTAGTTTGAGGAACTAGTTTCCTACCTTTATAATAACCTCATTAATATTGTCATTAATTAAAATATAAACTAATTTATATGTTCAAGGAGAAATAATGTTTGTTGCAGTCTTGAAAGAGAATGCACATCATTATGCATCTATTTATAAATGGGTTATCTTTTACAGGTTGTCAGGAAACACCCTTGGTAGCCCCGAAATCACAGAAGTCCTCTCAGAGAGTCTTGCATCAATGCCATCGTTAAGAAAGCTGAGGTATGTTATATTCGTTCTGTTATTTCACCACAATTATATCTCATTTGTACATGTTTTTATTTATACATTACGACAATGCACAATTCACACATATTGATTTTGGAATATATGTTTAGTGTGCACTCCAAACTCCCTATCATAATGTAATTTAACTAAGCTATCTGAATCTTCTCTCTTCTTTGTACTTGCCTCATCTCCTCCAAATATCAGATGACATTTGGTGAATGATGTAGATATCATATCTGTCCTGATTTGCATGTTTTTGTTGTTGTTTTAATTCAGTTACAATATGGTACAAAGGTTAGATTTTACTTTTCATGTAAGCTCCTCTTTGTAACACCACCCCACCCAACAGTATAGCTTGCAAAGCTTTTTAGTCGTCACTTTATAATTTGTATGCTTTTTTGTTTCATTTAATTTGCAAACCCCAAAGCACTGCTATACATACCTTCGTGTTAAAATCAAACCTTTTCATAATTTTAGTGGCTATTTACCAGAAGTAAATATTATCATCACCATGCACTGTAACCCAAATTAACACCCACCTCTCCCATTGCTGTGGACAGTTACAATCACGACTGCACAATCATAACATTATCATGGGAAGTTGATTAAAATTTGGGTTTGTTTGATGTCAACCTATTCCAGAGTGTGTATAATGTGTCTTTGCAGTTTGGAACTCTGTCAAATTGGAGCAGCAGCCATGGTGCCGGTGGCACACGCCCTGTGTCACTGCACAAAGTTGGAAGAACTGACGTGAGTGTTCTCCATGTATACACATGTCCACGTGAAATACACGGCAGAACTGACACCAAACGGAAGTCGGTTGTACTGGAACAATCCCAGGGAGTGTTGATTGTCACATACTTCTTGGACATCTAATCCAGTTCTTCGTTCTTCAAGTCCAGTTTTGTGAAGCTCTGCCCCCAGCTAGGCTCACGTACAGGTCTTCGATCCGTGGCAATAGATACATGTCGACTCTTGACACTCGGTTCACAGTCAACTTGAAATCTCCACAGATTCGCACACTCTCTCCTTTACCTTTAAGCACTGGAACTATCGGCCCTGCCCAGTCTGCGAATTTGACTGGTTCTGTGATTCCTTCTCCCTGGAGCCAGGTTAGCGTCTGATCTACCTTTTCTCTTAGCGCATAGGGAACGTTTCTTGGTTTGCAAAAACGCGGTTCTGCCTGAACGTCCATTTAGAAATTACCTTTCGCCCCATGGATTGTCCCTATGTTTGATTTCATGAGTTCTGGATACCTCTGAAAAAGCATGTCTGCCGACATCACCAAGGTATCACTGGTGCTCATCCTGTATATTTCTCTCCAGTTGAGTGTGAGCATTCTTAGCCAATTTCTTCCAAGCAGTGTCCACTTCCAGCTACCACCAACAATGGAAGTCATTTCTTTTTTCCCTGGTACTCCACATCCACATTGGCTGTTCCCATGGTATACAGCTGATATATTTCATGTTAATCCTCTACACGATGGATGCCTAGGTCTTGTTTGTGATACGGCTTTCTTCTTGAATGGCGTCCTACCATCACCGTATTGTTTCTTACCACGACACACTCGCTGGAGATGATCCCTTTTGTTGCACTGGCGGTACACAGCATTTGCATACCGACATTTTTATGGCCTGTGGTTGTTCCCTCCACAGTGGTAACAGGACTTGTTACCTCTTCTGGCTACATAGTTAGTTGACAGCTGATTTTGTAGAACCTATCAGTTCCTTGCTGTCTTTGACAAACATAATAAAGGTCATCAACACGGAGACAGAGATTAATAATCTTCGTTAAACACAGAAACCCGGCCTTAGTGACTCTTGATCGGGAACATTCACATTGTCCATCTTATGAACGTTTACCAGAACCAATGTCTGTCATATGAATGTTTATCATAGGCAGACAAATTATTATAATCAATGTTAATTATTAATTATTGTTATGCATTTCAAATTATAATGGATTGTATATTGTCAGTGATTTCTTTTAATGTCATGTTCTTTCCCCTTTTTAGTCAACTAAATCTAATTTACGTTGATTGATATATTATGTTATTTCTAATTTATCACAACAAAACAATGTTTTATGTTCTTTTCTCTCTCAATAGTAAAATGCATTGGTAATTATATAGGTCTTTTTTTAAATGGACATTTGCAGACATTGTTTTATATTTATAAACCAAATTTGATATTTTTATAGAGCCATGTATGTGTGTAATAATAATAATAATAACGTTTTATTACATTAAATGCAAAATTTATTATTTAAACACAATGCTTAACTTGTATTGACGCTTGAATGTATTACTCTATATTTGACTGATTTTTGTTTTTTCTTACTACATATGTTACTTTTTTGTTACTACATATTAAGCAGTGGCGTGTTAAAAAAACACTAAACATATACTGTATAATCTCTCCCACGAAAAGTTCCTCTTGCATTTCATGATGCAATTTATCTTTTTTCTTTTGTTCAGTTTGTTCTACTTACAAAGCAACAAGATGTCTATCTCATTCTGTTCTCATAATCACTTCTGCAAGCACTTATGAAATTACTTTCAGTGTATCACTTTATTAAAGGTCAACAAACACTACACCACTAATAAGCTTAAACATAGGGAGATACATATGTCACTATTTTATGAACACATACTTACAAATACATTTGATATAAAAAGAACACATAATAAATTGGAAAATTATATAAAAGTATGACGTTAGACGAAACATTCCTTTCATATTTAGGAGGTATTAATAATAATGATTTAATTAATATCTTAGACACAAATCTTATTGACAATTATGAACCTAATACGCCGATCATCACAAACATTAAATAAATAAATTCTAAATTTAATGAATTGGAGGCTTTCATAGAAGAGCTAAGTAGTAACAATTTAAAATTTAATGTAATTTGCTTACAGGAAACTTGGACATCAGAAAATGATGACTTATCAACATTTTCCCTACATGGTTATGACTGTATAGCACAAGGTAAACATGTAGTAAAAATGGAGGGCTAATCGTATATGTCGACAATAACTATAGAGCTGAGGTCAAGTTAAAACTAAACATGTATGAACCCTGGGAAGGTTTGATAGTCCAAATAAATGGTGGTAATCTATCCAAAAGCATAACGATCGGAAACATATACAGACCTCCACGAACATCAAATGATAACCTAAATGCTTTTATAAATGAATTTTCATCCATGGTGTCATTATTAGAACACAACTGTAAAAATACTCTAATCATTGCAGGTGATTTTAATATAAATTTGCTCAATTTAAATGAAAATGATATATATAGTAGTTATTTTGACTCCTTAATATCACATAGTCTTTTCCCACAGATTACCTTTCCTACTAGATTTACTAGAACAAATGGTACTTTAATTGATAATTTCTTTTGCACACTTAGTCAATCTATGATGGAAAGCACTGCCGGGATTCTCATTAAAAAACTCTGATCATCAACTGTATTTTATGTTTATAAACACCTCATTAAAGACAGAACAGCCACCTAAATTTGTAAACATTTATGTATTAAACGACGACGCAAATGAAAGTTAAAAATGAAATTAAGTCGTATGATACTTACAACAAGCTAAATAAAAACCCAAATGCAGATACAAATTTAAATTATGACATAATATTTAATGATATTGTGAGGGCAAAGGACAAGCATATGCCAACTAAGATGGTGAAATTTAATAAGTATAAACATAAAAAATCTATGTGGATTACACAAGGAATACTAAGATCAATACAATATCGAGACAAATTGTATGAACAACTAAAATTGACACATCCAAATTCTTTTAACTATGAAATTATTAACATAAACCTAAAAACATATAATACAATATTAAAACATACTATTCGTGCAGCCAAAAAAGGGGGTTTTTTAAAACAGATTTTATCGATTCAAAAACGATATAAAAAAACCTGGAAAGTTATTTAAAGAATTTATTTCAAAAAAGCAAACACATAAAAAAATACCATTATTTTTTATAGACAATGATACCAAAATAACTGATAAAAAGGATATTGCAAATAAATTTAATAATTATTTTACAAATATAGGACAATCCACAAGGGATTAAATACAAAGGTAGCAAAAAATACAGTTATTATTTAAATAAAAATGTAACTTCTACATTTACTTTTGACCATATTGATGAAGAAACTGTGAGGAAAACTATAAACAACCTTCCCACAAAAACAGCTGTGGATTTGATGGTATCTCAACAAAATTACTCAACGTAATTGAACCTGTAATCTTAAAATCATTAACACTGTTAATAAACCAAGTTTTATACTCTGGTGTATTCCCTGATAAACTGAAAATTGCAAAAGTTATTCCTATATTTAAGAAAGATGATCCATCCTTATTTGAAAACTATAGACCAATCTCTCTTCTTCCTACCATTTCTAAAGTAATAGAAAAACTAATAAAAAAAAATTATATTCATATTTCAACGAAAATAAGTTTCTAAATGATAATCAGTATGGTTTTAGAGCTAAATATTCAACAGAATACGCTGCGATTGAACTAATTGATAGAATTGTGACTAAAATGGATAACAGTGATATACCAATTAATGTATTTCTTGACCTATCAAAGGCATTTGACACTATTGACCATAACATTTTACAAAACAAATTAGCATACTATGGCCTTAATGGCTCAGCCTTGCATTGGTTCAAAAGTTACTTACAAAATAGAAAACAATTTACTGAAATTGAACAAATAAACTCAGACATCTTACCTACAACAATCGGTGTCCCACAAGGTTCTGTCTTAGGACCACTATTGTTTATTATTTATATAAACGATTTTTCACAAGCTAGTCAATTATTTAATTTTGATATGTATGCCGATGACACTACATTATCTACCTTCATTCTCTGCACGAAACGACACTCGATAATAAAAGTACAGAAACCATAATAAATGAAGAACTCTGTAAAATTAATGAATGGCTAAATATTAATAAATAATTATTAAATAAAAGCAAAACTAAATATATGGTTTTCCATATGCCTAATAAACGTATACAAGCACTAACACTTAAAATAGATGATGCATATATTGAAAGAGTAGATGAATTTAATTTTCTAGGATTGACTTTAGACACTAATCTAAATTGGAGAAAACACAGGGGAAAATATCAAATAAGTGTTAAAAAAAAATTGGCGTATTAAACCGATTAAAATATGTATTACCATTAGACATAAAAGTGTTATTATATAACACCTTAATATTATCACATATAAATTATTTTATTATGATTTGGGGATATCAAAGAAATATAATTACAAGCATCCAAAAAAAGGTTATGCGAATAATAACCTTAAATACATATAATTCACATACAGAACCATTTTTCAAAAATCTACTGAAAATAGAAGATATGTTAAAGTTACAAGAAATTTTTTTTAATATATTCATAAACAATTACCTTCGTATTTACTAAACTGGCAAATTATACCAAGTATTAATATACACAATTATAAAACTCGTGCAAAAGAGAATATACATACTTTTAGAACTAAGCATAAATTTGCAATGAAATGTCTCAGACACAGCCTCCCACATACTATAAATGAGACTCCTAATGCAATTAAAAAAAAAATATACACTCACAGCTTGCATGGCTTTATCATTTATATAAAAACATGTTTGTTAAATAACTACAGCTGTACAGTGATATATGTACTCTATCACATTGTTATATATGTCAACAAAATTAATAAATACAATATATGTTAATGTTCATCAGCCCATCTCCACACCACATCACATTTTCTTACTAAAAGCTAACACTTCCAAATAAACATTTGAGTTAGACATCTTGTATACGTGTACTAAGGATCATACTACTTTATTCCATGAAATTATGGTGGCTCCTATGACAGCGACATTATTGTCTTAATAGTTGTATGATTGTGGGTTTTTATTTTGGTACAATAAGTGCACACATTTGTATGTATTGCAACCCTTAACGTATAGACTTACAATAGTATATGAACTTGATATAATATGTGTGTATGTATGCTTGTATACATGTACTAACGAAATTGATGTACTTTCAACAAATTCTATACCTACTTGGGGTCAATAAATATTATGGTTTATCTGCCAGTTCCATTGATGTGGATGTGGCATTCTCGATTACCTTGCGTAGGTGAGCGCTGTCTCAGTCAGCAGCCGATGCTGTATCGCCTCACTTCTGATGCCTACCACCAGTTGATCTCGTACCAGTTCGCTCAGCGTCTCACCAAAGTCACACGTACTGCTCAGTTGTTTTAACTGTGCATTGTATTTCAGTCTCCCCTCAACTTGGTATCTCTTCGTAAATCTAAATCGTTAGTAGTGTTCTGTGCTCTTGACCAATGTCCCTGGAAGTCACCACAAAGGGGTTACATGGAGATAACACCCCCCCCACATATAGGCGAGCCCCTTGATTTCTGTCTGAACACTGCTTAATTCATATATGATGGTGTATATTATCAGCAGACACGTGGTGCAGCTATGGGGTCACCCATATCTCCCATAGTAGCTAATTCTTACATGGAACAATTTAAAAAACTAGCCATCTCTGCAGCATCACATCCCCCATCACTGTGGGTATGATACATGAGTTCATTGACTACATCAACTGCATTGATTCAAACATCAAGTTCACCATTGAGCTAGACAAATACAGCAAACTTTCCTTCCTGGATTTGCACCCAAATTTCCCTGTATGATGGGTCTACGAATATAACTATAAGAGATAACTGGCACAAGAGGAAAGTGAAGGAGGTCATATATATCAAACAGAGAGCCCCTGCCATGAACAGAGACCAGAGATACCAAATTATTGTGAAACCGGGCCACCAAAAACTTTGTTAGCCCCAGTGAAAGAGGAAAACCCCCAAGCTGATTCAAAATGTTTTTTTAAAAATTTTATCCTAAAAAAGTATTTTTAAAAACTTAAACGGTAAAAAATTAAATTTATTTTTTTGTGGGGGGTAGTGCGTGTGCGTGGGCGTGGGCGTGTGCGTGTGTTTGCTTGCATTGGGGTTTTGTCCATTGGGTTTTTTTCCCCCCCTTCCCGGAGTGAGGAAAAAATCCCAGTGGTCTGGGACCCCCTAAGGTGGTTGGATGCCATTTACATCACCCTGGCAACTACGGATAAACTGTTGCTTTCAAAACTGTAGAAATTGCAATGTATTCTAGAAAGACCATATTGTCCATAAGGCTTGGACTAAAACAAACTTTGTTGGAAAATTGCTGCCGAAAAAGCTGATAAACTTTCATCAGTGTCTCATACTGGAACTTCCTTAACTAATTACTACCCCATTAATTCTAGTTGGAGGAACTGTTTCCTACCTTTACAATAACCTCATTAATATTTTCAATAATTAAAATATCCTAATTTATATGTTCCAGGAAAATAATGTTTGTTGCAGTCTTAAAAGAAATGCACATCATTATGCATCTATTTATAATTGGGTTATTTTTTAATTGTCAGGAAACGACCTTGGTCCCCCCAAATCACAGAAGTCCTCTCAGAGAATCTTGCATCAATGCCATCGTTAAGAAAGCTGAGGTATGTTATATTCGTTCTCTTATTTCCCCCCCAAATTTTATTTATTTTTACATGTCTTTATTTATACATTACGACAATGCACAATTCACACATATTGATTTTGGAATATATGGTTAGGGGCACTCCAAACTCCCCATCATAATGTAATTTAACTAAGCTATCTGAATCTTCTCTCTTCTTTGTACTTGCCTCATCTCCTCCCAAAAATCAGATGACATTTGGTGAATGATGTAGATATCACATCTGTCCTGATTTGCATGTTTTTTTTTGTTTTAATTCAGTTACAAAGGGACAAAAGGGTTTAAATTTTTTTTTTCATTAAGCTCCCCTTTGTAACACCCCCCACCCAACAGTATAGCTTGCAAAGCTTTTTAGTCGTCACTTTATAATTTGTATCTTTTGGTTATTTAATTTGCAAACCCAAAGCACTGCTATAAAAATTTTTGTTAAAATCAAACTTTTTTTTTAAAAATTTTAGTGACAATTTACCAGAAATAAATATATTCATCACCATACTACATGTAATGTAACCAAAATTAACCCCCCCCTCCCCATTACTGGGTACATTCTCCAATGGTGGGGAAAAACGCGATACTCAATTATCACATACTGTACATACATATTTAAAGTATTCATCACATTTGGGGCAAATCACAAAAAAACTAAAGTAGTTTTGAAACACATTAAATTGTTTTTTACCGTTCAAAGGCATCACCACATGCAATGTTGTTGTTGTTACTGCTATGGGTTTTTTTTACATGCACTTGCTGTTTCCCAAATTCACTGTCCCTTGGACGATTGACAACAAATTAATGCTGAATGCTGATAAATTAAATTTTCGTCAACACATTTGTTAAAAATGTGACAAATGAACTTGCATTTGAAAATTACTGCTAGACACGTTCATCCACTCTGTTTCCACACCTTATAAATGGGTATTTTACCATAGACAGTAGTGATAAATGGAATTCTTTCAGAATTTTTAACTCATTATAATAACATTTGTTTTAATAATCCTATTAAAATAATCATTTCATGTAATTATATACCTATATTTGATTACAAATGTGTTTTATTAATCACATGTTACTCTGACGACATATACAAAATATATGCGGAGTTTCTAGTTTCGGCTCTGTCTATATTATCCACTGGTTCAGTTTGCCAGACTTTGGTTTTAAACCAACAAGTTCACTGTGTTTCAAGTCGATGGTCATTGAGTGGTTCACTGTGTGTACGTGGATATTCATTATAATCAGGCTGCATAATTAATCACCCACGAGGCAGCAAGCTCAGAGCAATTACCATAAACACTGTTATGTATTGGCTTGTTGTACAGATAACACTCAAGTTATGCATTGACTTTTCTCAAATGTATATAAGCTGACATAGATTCCCTTTCATATTGTTCTCAAATGTATATAAGCTGACATGGAATCCCTTTAATATAGACAATTAATCATCATGAAGAAATTGCAACATGGCTGAACAGTTTGAGAAACATCTACATGGTGTTGTAATTATCAATTCCATCAAAGGTGAAGTGTACAGTATTTTAAATGTGGGGTTGCCAGCAAACATACACATGTATGGTCTAAACGAAGGTGTGTTAGTAAAAGGTGACAGGGAACCTAAGTTTAGTCATGAAGCACTTTTATATGTGACTTAAACAAAAATTGTATTCAAATCAGTAAATAAAAAAGTGTCCAATCAAACCAGCATCTGTATCGGTGGACTACAAAGTAGAAAACACAAAATAGATGCTAATTTGTCCAGGCTTTTTCATATTCAGTATATAAAATCTTAAAACCAAAGTTGTTGAAATATACTTCTAAAGCTAGAAAAATGAAGACTAGATTATCCCTTGTAACATTATATTGTAGCTTTATATCCATAATTAACTTATTGTATTTAACAAGATTTAACAAGATTGCCACCTAGAGATTCAAGTCTAGATGGCAGGTGGACTAGGAAGCCATTTGGCTTATCGAGAGTCCAACCTATCTATCTAAGTATACCCCGCCCTTCTTAGGTATATGTCGATTTTATTTTTAAATATATTAACACTACTAGCACCTACACAATCAGCTGATAATCTGTTCCATTCGTTTACTGTTCTTTGTGAAAATGAAAATTTTCTAATATCTAGTCTACACTGCTTCTTTGGTAATGTAACTCCATGTCCTCTAGTCCTTCTCTCTTCCTTGACTGTGAAAAAAATATTTCTGTCAATATTTTCATATCCATTCAATATTTTT
>JAODUO010002300.1:0-17500 GCA_025642075.2 Ridgeia piscesae
TCAAGGAGTGAATGTGTTTGGTTAGGATTGTGTTAGCTATACTACTAATAATAATGTTATAAATATTAGTATTAGTAGTAAAAAAATAATGATAATGATAATGATAATGATTAAAAAAATTTGAAAATGAAAAATTTTGGATTTTGAAAAAAATTAATGAAAAACTTGGCGGGTCAAAATTAAAATTTGCATGTCAGTTCATTGCCATTTGGTGTGGGTTTTGGGTTGCTTTGGTGTGTGTGTGTGTGTGGTGTGTGTGGTGGTGTGTTGGTGTGTGGTGTGGTGTGCTTCGGTTTTTTTGGGGCGTGTTTGTGTTTTAAAACCTCCCCCAAACACTTGGTTATTTTCGCCTTTCCATTGCTTACAATGCCTCTCACTGAGTCGACGGAACCTTCTCGCTGCAGACACGGCAGGCCAGCCGGCGCCGTCAACGACAACGACGGAGGCGATATCGATCAAACGTGTGGGAACCAGAAGACGTATCAGCCGACGTCGCCAGAACCGTCGAGCCGCCAGACAGTCGGTCCGCCGCCGGCCACTCGCGGCCGTCGACACCAACAACAGTCGACGGGAGGAAGGCAGTGGTCGAGCCGGGAGATATCGCGAGGAATCATTGGACGAGGAACAGGCCCCCCGGGGAATTTGGGTTGGGGGGGGTTTTTTTTACATGTCGAGAAAGGCTGTCTGTTCTATTATATGGATGGTTTTCATTAGCACGAATTTTGCCGGATTTTATTGAACGTCCGGAAAACGTTTGGTAAAGGGTCTGGCGGTTTGACGAGCAGGCAAATGCAATTGGAACGTAAAGTATGTCTGTCCTGTCTACAATAAATTGAACCTGAACGTGTTGTATAACGTACATAGTCATCATTAATAAATACGTCGTTAGTATTCCCATATCACTTACATGTTTAAAATACTTTACTAAATATTTTTTTTTTAATTAAAAACTAAAATTCAAGATTTTTTATATATATATATATATATTATATATATATTCAAGAATATCATCCAAATCATACACGTACACGATACATATATATATATATATATATATATATTATATTATGTAGATATATATATATATATATATTACATAATGCACACACACACATATATATATATATAATATATATCATATATATATACATAAGAATATATATATATAAGAATATATATATATATATATATATATATATATATATATATATATATATATATATATACAAAACATATATATGTATTTATATATATATATATATATATATATATATATATATATATATATATATATATATATATATATAATACATAAAATGTTTAGAAATATAATGTGTAATGTCCATTATTGTTTTACTTATCAATTCTGGTTACAAACTTCGGCCTCGAGATAGTCCAGGACGAAGACTCGGACGTACAAACGAAGACGGATGCCAGCGTCAATCCCGCACAGTAGGTTTGATGTAGTCAGTTGGACGAAATATTGTTTTCTTCCGCCGGCGTCTAAAAACCTATCACTTTAAAGCTGCCTGTCCTCCTTAGATTTCTAGCACATTCATCCATCCGTCGACGACTTTGTTATACGATTACGAAATTGCTTATTCCGATGGTTTTGTCGTGTCACTGAGCTCGATCTTCGAGGATATTGGCGCATAAAAAGCCTTCATTATTATTATATATGGTTGTGTCAGGATGTTGAATGAACAGGGATATCAATCAATCAGTTTTATTATAACACTACATATCTCTACGGTGCTGAAAAAGGGGGTTGTTTACATGGCACACAAAGTAAAATACAGGTTACGAATGTGATAATTACGTTACAACAAAATGTAAATGTATTACATAAGATTAGCGTAATAAAAGTACACATTGTGAATGTAGGGCAGTGCACAAAACAATGTGAACCATTATGCAAAGGCCCGTTTAAACAGAAAAGTGTTCAGGTCCTTCCTAAAATGTCCCCACAAAAACCAAACCCGAATTCGTGGCTATTAACCGGATAACGGTATCAGTCATGCCGATATCATTATGTAAAAATATCCCGTGCGATAACATGTATAGCAAGTGTTATGAACTAACTAATGTCGTCGAAGAAAACCATCAGTTCTGAGCAATTGCAAATAAAAGACATATGTATATACATTATACATATCGTCACTAGGCTAGACTAGAAGACAACGGCGTCATCTCTCGAGTGGAACACAATCTAGAGCTTATTAGTGCTAGACTGTAGATATCTATGGCGGGAAGCGTAGTGGCTGTTGTCATGGCAGCCATATCGGCTGGGTCAGGAGGGTAGTTGTTTTATGAGGATGAACCAATTTGTTTCGTTCAAAATCGCAAACTCTACAAGTATTGGTGGGCGGTGGGTGGTGATGTGAAACAGTACAAGTTTTATGATCTGGACTTGAGACTTGGAGACGACTCCTAAGAAAACCGAGATTCGCAATATACCTAGCACATTGCACAGAGACAGCGTTCACCAGTGCAAAATGAATTCACGTGTAGGTTAATCTCTATAAGGCACTGTTTCTTTGGATGATTAAACCATTGCAATAACGTACGGCGTCTTTATTGATATTTAGCGAAGTCGTTGTGATCTTCCTTGTGCACAGTTACAGACATGAAAAGAAACATGGTACCCTTGAGTTTACTACACAACAACAACAATGGCGATTCAATGAGTCTCGATATGAACTATACGGATCCGAGTCTCGAGATTCTCAGCTACGAAATCCCGAAGGAACGAGACTCTCGCGAGAAGCGCGCGACCTCCAAGGGGTGGTTCAGGAGCAGCCCGACGTGCGTGAAGGAGACGTTCTACGTGTCGTTTAAAGGTACGACGCAGGCGCCACGTAGTGGATATAACTATTATAACAACATTTGCTGGATCTCTTAATTCAGTTTCCCAGGTCTCAACGAATTCCTAACATAATCATCATAAACATTCACGTACATTGTTTCGTGTCGCTTGTATCATAATTTACAAACAGACATGCACGTATAGAGGCTAGGACACTTACACAGGAACCACGACCTGTACGCATAATTTATGTACGCACGCGTAAATTCACACTCAAACAACCACCCACCCACTAACCCCCCATCCCCCCAATTTTTAATTTTCCCCCAAATTAAAAATAACCAAACCCAAACCCAAACCCAACCCAAATTAAAAACCAACCCCAACGTTCACCCCAAACACCAAAAACACCCGAACCGTTAACCCCCCAAAAATTAAAAACCACCAAAACCCTACGCACCATGCACGCCCGCCAAAAACCATTTTCCCGGTTTCCCTCATCCCGTTTTCTTTCCCGCAGACATGGGGGGCAGGACCGGACGGGAGCCCGAGGGCTTTTGGGCCCTTGGGGCGGAATGTCCCGGCCCAGAAAAGGTCGGAAAACCCCATCCGCAGAAGGGGAAGGGAGCGGCCCGTAGCCGGGCGTCAACATTCCTTTTCCAGGCTTGTAAAAACCCAGGTGTTGCGCAATTTTAAAGGATCATCTCCCCAAAAAAACGTTGGGAGCGGTTCCCCAGGTTTGTTAAAAATTTTCCGGTTTAGTTTTCGTGGAAAAATTTTTAAAATATCGTTCAAATAAAAATATTAAATTTTTGTTTATAAAAAAAAATTCCGGGTTATTTAAACCTAAGAAAACCGTAATATTTATACATAAATGTTTTTTTTTTCGCCATTTAAAGATTTTTTCATATACGCGCATGCGCAGAAAAATTTACCCCGGGGAACCCTTTTGGGGGGAAAAACGCCACAACATTAAACTATAAAAAGGGGCATCGCAGGAAACCGCCATTTGGGGTTTTTTTTTTTTGGGTTTTTAAGAAAAGGGGGGTGGGGCCAGAATTTTCAGTCTGACAGAGAAAAGTAGCAGAAAAAGAATGTCGGTTGTTGAGAAGAACATACCGCGGTAGGGAATGTGACTATGGTTTTCAGGTGATTTAAAAGGAATGTCAACATGACGGGATTGATTTTATTGTCGAATGTGTTACGTTTTGTACATAGATGTTACGATAGTATTCTCATAACATTATTTAATTAGTACAACACACTAAATATTTGCCTAATAAGCCTGCGACTTGCGTAGAAATACATAGGTTATATTGTGAACGTTTAAGTGTTCAAGTAATCGACTGGTAATACTTTCAAGAAATGTAAATAGAGTAGTATTGTAGTACCGTACGCCTTTCCACCATCTTGATTCCTCTAATGAGGGTTATATGTAACATCAGTAATAGTATATTATATTATTATGTATCCATTTAGAAGCCCACTTAATTGAACACCTAGCTTTTAAACTTTAAAATTTTCTTGATGTTCAAAAAATTTGAAAAACCCTTATTTTTTAAACAAACTTAAATATTTTTTTATGTTAAGAAGGGTTTTTAACCCTATGGGTTTTTTCCGGTAGGTTAAATATTTAACCAAGGGGCCATTTTGTAAAGGGTTTTTAAAGTTTTTTTTATTGAAAATTTTTAAAGTTTTTAAATTACTTGTTGAAAATGGGGAAACATTTTGGGGGCCATGGGGGAAAAATAGTGTTTAGGGTTTTTGTTTTAAAGGAAAATTTTGGGTTCTTCGGGTAATTTTGGGGTTGTTTAATAAGTTGTTAAATTGTTTTTATGTAAAAAAACTGTTGAATGGCAAAAATTGGGGCTTTTTAATTCCCTTTCCCCAAAATGGCGTGGCTTAAATTATCACGAACCCCTTTAGGTTTTTTAAATTCTTAAACATTAACTAGGCCCAAATACCGTTTGTTTGTTTACCCTATAAGGGCCCCCCAAATTGTTTTAAACCAAAAAAGAAGTGTTTAAGTCTTTTTTCTTACCCCCTTCTTCAAAAAAATTAAAGGGGGTTTTAAATAAATACAAAAAATTTATAATATTTTTTAAAATGATTTTTTTAAAAAAATTATATTAAAATTTAAATTTTGGGGGAAAAAAATACTCTTAAAAATATTTTTCTTTTTATTTTCCTTGAAAGTATTACCAGTCGATTACTTGAACACTTAAACGTTCACAATATAACCTATGTATTTCTACGCAACGTCGCAGGCTTATTACGGCAAATATTTAGTGTGTTGTACTACTCATTAATTAAATAATGTTATGAGAATACTATCGTAACATCTATGTACAAAACGTAACACATTCGACAATAAAATAAGTACTAAGTTGTTTTGTCATAAGGACGTATGTTGCGTTAACACAGACCATAGGAACATTCATAAATATAATAATTTTCTTTGTGTAATTAATTAATTAATTAACTAAAAACGAACACAATCGCATACATCCAAATAATGCCCCTATAGGTGTGGTCAAAATAGCAGTGTTCTACATCTTGCAACGCAACGTGAACGTAGGTGCGCTCGGACTCAATTGATGGAATCAAGCGGAGAGACCCGTTCCGGGTAAACCTATCACACGGATCCGTCAGTCATGTGACCAATTCACGTGACCATTCAAACGCAACTCGTCGAGTTCACGGCCTGCATCCACAGTCTGCGATGATGAAGTTGTCAAGCACAGACACAGTCAGGTTGCCGCTGTCATCGTAATGCAGGATGCTGAACGGCTGTAGGCGACTCGGGCCACACTTCTCCTCGTACATCACCTGGAGAACACACAGACGTGTCAACACTCACTTGTTACACATCACCTGGAGAACACACAGACGTGTTAACACTCACTTGTTACACATCACCTGGAGAACACACAGACGTGTTAACACTCACTTGTTACACATCACCTGGAGAACACACATACGTGTTAACACTCACTTGTTACACATCACCTGGAGAACACACAGACGTGTTAACACTCACTTGTTACACAACACCTGGAGAACACACAGACGTGTTAACACTCACTTGTCACACATCACCTGAAGAACAACAGATGTGTTCACTTATCACACATCACGTGAAGAACACACATAGTCATATTAACACTCATTTGTCACACATCACCTGAAGAACACCCAGACGTGTTAATACTCACTTGTCATACATCACGTGAAGTACAACAGACGTATTAACATTCACTTGTCGCACATCACCAGAAGAACACACAGTCATATTAACACTCACTTGTCACACAACACCTGAAGAACACACAGTCATGTTAACACTCACTTGTCACACATCACCAGAAGAACACACAGTCATGTTAACACTCACTTCTCGTATCATAGAGAAAATATTATAATCGTGTTGATTACGAGGAAATATAGTTATGTCTATATTCACTTCTTGTACATCATCTGAAGAAAATATTATAATAGTGTTAACACTGACATATGGTGTATCACATGAGTGGGCTTCTAAATGGATACATAATAATATAATATACTATTTTTGATGTTACATATAACCCTCATTAGAGGAATCTAAATGGTGGAAAGGCGTACGGTACTACAATACTACTCTATTTACATTTCTTGAAAGTATTACCAGTCGATTACTTGAACACTTAAACGTTCACAATATAACCTATGTATTTCTACGCAATGTCGCAGGCTTATTATGGCAAATATTTAGTGTGTTGTACTAATTAAATAATGTTATGAGAATACTATCGTAACATCTATGTACAAAACGTAACACATTCGACAATAAAATCGAATACACAGTCATGTTGACATTCACTTCTCGTACATCACCTGAAGAACACATAGTCACATTACCTACCGCGGTACTCGTTCTTCTCGACAACCGACATTCTTAGTTAATCTGCTACATTTCTCTGTCAGACTGATATATCTAGGACCCTTACACCACCCGTTTCTTAATAACAACAACAAAAACCTAAATAGCGGATTTCCTGCGATGACCACTTTTTTATAGATATGTTGTAGCGCTTACATTTTTCCGGTCGTTAAAAACGTTCCGGTTAATGTTTCTGCGCATGCGCGATATATGTAAAATCATCAATGTGCAGCGAAAAGATCAAACATTTATGGTATAAATATTACGGGTTGTTCGTTAGGATGTATAATCCGTGACAGTGATTTATACACACAAAAACTTAATATTTTATTGCGCTGAACGATATTTTAAGAAACTCTTCACAGTAATCATCACAGGTAAGTTAACGAACAGCTCGTGGCATTTATACCGAAAATGCTTTGTTGTTTCGCTGGACATTGATGACTTAACATTTATTGCGCATGCGCAGAAACGTCAACCGGAACGTTTTTAACGACCTGAAAAATGTAAGCGCTACAACGTATTTAAATGATGATGATCGTGTATAATTGCGCACACACCTGGTTGTACGATGCTGGTACGCCATGTTGACGCGTCGCTAGGCTGCCGCTCACCTTCTCCTTCTGACGGATGTGGTTTGGGCCGACCTTGTCTCGACCGGGACATGTGCCGCTGCACACGGCCATCTCGAAGCCCTCGGGCTGCACGATCCAGTCCTGCCACCCCATGTCTGCGAGGAAAGCAAACGGGATGACGGAGCGGGCAACAATGGTGTGCGTGTGCGTGCATGCGTGCGTGGATGGATGGTGGTTGGGTAGATGGGCGGGCGTGTGCGACTGTGTGTGCGTGCGTGCCTGTGTGTCTGGGTGTGTACGTGTGTGTATGCGTGTGTGGATGGATTGGTGGATTAACGGATTAACGGGAGGGTGGTTGTTTGATTGTTTGGTTTGGGTTTGGGTTTGGGTTTGGGTTTGGGTTTGGGTTTGGGTTTGGGTTTGGGTTTGGGTTTGGGTTTGGGTTTGGGTTTGGGTTTGGGTTTTTGGGGGGTTGGGGTATGTGGGTGGATGGGTATGTGGGTGGATGGGTGGTTGAGTGGGTGGGTCGGTTGTTCGGTGTATGTGTGCAATTACGCGTGCGTACATATAATTATGCGTACATCGGTGCGTGTGTTCCTGTGTAAGTGTCCTAGCCTCTATACGTGCATGTCTGTTTGTAAATTATGATACAAGCGACACGAAACAATGTACGTGAATGTTTATGATGATTATGTTAGGAATTCGTTGAGACCTGGGAAACTGAATTAAGAGATCCAGCAAATGTTGTTATAATAGTTATATCCACTACGTGGCGCCTGCGTCGTACCTTTAAACGACACGTAGAACGTCTCCTTCACGCACGTCGGGCTGCTCCTGAACCACCCCTTGGAGGTCGCGCGCTTCTCGCGAGAGTCTCGTTCCTTCGGGATTTCGTAGCTGAGAATCTCGAGACTCGGATCCGTATAGTTCATATCGAGACTCATTGAATCGCCATTGTTGTTGTTGTGTAGTAAACTCAAGGGTACCATGTTTCTTTTCATGTCTGTAACTGTAGCACAAGGAAGATCACAACGACTTCGCTAAATATCAATAAAGACGCCGTACGTTATTGCAATGGTTTAATCATCCAAAGAAACAGTGCCTTATAGAGATTAACCTACACGTGAATTCATTTTGCACTGGTGAACGCTGTCTCTGTGCAATGTGCTAGGTATATTGCGAATCTCGGTTTTCTTAGGAGTCGTCTCCAAGTCTCAAGTCCAGATCATAAAACTTGTACTGTTTCACATCACCACCCACCGCCCACCAATACTTGTAGAGTTTGCGATTTTGAACGAAACAAATTGGTTCATCCTCATAAAACAACTACCCTCCTGACCCAGCCGATATGGCTGCCATGACAACAGCCACTACGCTTCCCGCCATAGATATCTACAGTCTAGCACTAATAAGCTCTAGATTGTGTTCCACTCGAGAGATGACGCCGTTGTCTTCTAGTCTAGCCTAGTGACGATATGTATAATGTATATACATATGTCTTTTATTTGCAATTGCTCAGAACTGATGGTTTCCTTCGACGACATTAGTTAGTTCATAACACTTGCTATACATGGTATCGCACGGGATATGTTTACATAATGATATCGGCATGACTGATACCGTTATCCGGTTAATAGCCACGAATTCAGCCAGTACCCCTTGGAAGTTGCTACCATTACAACTTAGATCACAACGTGTTTGTGGACATTTTAGGAAGGACCTGAACACTTTTCTGTTTAAACGGGCCTTTGCATAATGGTTCACATTGTTTTGTGCACTGCCCTACATTCACAATGTGTACTTTTATTACGCTAATCTTATGTAATACATTTACATTTTGTTGTAACGTAATTATCACATTCGTAACCTGTATTTTACTTTGTGTGCCATGTAAACAACCCTTGTTCAGCACCGTAGAGATATGTAGTGTTATAATAAAACTGATTGATTGATATCCCTGTTCATTCAACATCCTGACACAACCATATATAATAATAATGAAGGCTTTTTATGCGCCAATATCCTCGAAGATCGAGCTCAGTGACACGACAAAACCATCGGAATAAGCAATTTCGTAATCGTATAACAAAGTCGTCGACGGATGGATGAATGTGCTAGAAATCTAAGGAGGACAGGCAGCTTTAAAGTGATAGGTTTTTAGACGCCGGCGGAAGAAAACAATATTTCGTCCAACTGACTACATCAAACCTACTGTCGCCGGTGCAGTTGACGCTGGCGATCACGTCTGTCGTGTTGTACGTCCGACGTCGTTCGTCCTGGACGCTGATCTCGAGGCCGAAGTTGCGCTGTGGCCGCCGGAACCAGAACTTGACAGCCTCCACGATGTCGAGACGGACCCAGCCGACGTGGTCCCGGGACACACGCACCGAGTCCAGCAACTTCTTGCGGGCTGAGAAACAGGGGCGAGGGTGTATGTATGTATATATATATATATATATATATATATATATATATATATATATATATATATATATAAAAATATATATATATTATTTATATATATATATATATATATATATATATATATATATATATATATATATATATTATATATATATATATATATATATATATATATAATATTTTATATATATATATATTTGTGTGTGCATATATATATATATATATATATATATGTGCATATATATACATCATATACATATGTATGTGTATATATATATATATATATTATATATTATATATATATTCTTGTGATATATATATTTATATATATATATATATATACATATAATATATATACTATGAATATTGTGTGTGTATTTTAAAAATATATATATTTTATATATTTACTTTAATATATATATATAATATATATATATATATATGCGGGGTGCGTGCCATGCGTGCTTTGGTGTGCATATTCGTTGTGAATAAAATTATATATATATATATATATATATATATATTTCATGATGGACAAAATACTTGAATATTTAGTTTATATTAAAATAAACATACTATTATGTCACAAGTATTTTAAACATGTAAGTGATATGGGAATACTAACGACGTATTTATTAATGATGACTATGTACGTTATACAACACGTTCAGGTTCAATTTATTGTAGACAGGACAGACATACTTTACGTTCCAATTGCATTTGCCTGCTCGTCAAACCGCCAGACCCTTTACCAAACGTTTTCCGGACGTTCAATAAAATCCGGCAAAATTCGTGCTAATGAAAACCATCCATATAATAGAACAGACAGCCTTTCTCGACATGTAAACACAACACTCACGTCTTCGTCTGTTCTTCACCGGGCGTATGTACTGGTAGACAGACACGTTGAAGTAGGCCTGTTCCTCGTCCAATGATTCCTCGCGATATCTCCCGGCTCGACCACTGCCTTCCTCCCGTCGACTGTTGTTGGTGTCGACGGCCGCGAGTGGCCGGCGGCGGACCGACTGTCTGGCGGCTCGACGGTTCTGGCGACGTCGGCTGATACGTCTTCTGGTTCCCACACGTTTGATCGATATCGCCTCCGTCGTTGTCGTTGACGGCGCCGGCTGGCCTGCCGTGTCTGCAGCGAGAAGGTTCCGTCGACTCAGTGAGCACGGCAGTTGTACAGACAGATGGAAATGTGACTGTGTATATTAGACACAGAGACATGTGCAGTGCGTAAGTCGTTTTATAGAACACGAATAAGCGAACGCGTCCACAAATGCACACGTTTTAAGTGTAGGTACATACGAAGGCACCCCCCACACACACACACACACACACACACACACACACACACACACACACACACACACACACACACACACACACACACACACACACACACACACACACACACACACACACACACACCATGAAGGCACACACAAACCCACACACAAAACCCCAAAGACACCACACACACACAAACCATGAAGCATACTAAACCCTGCACCAAAGTTAATCCACTACAATTTTTTATTTCTTACTTAAAATTTTTTCATTATCATTATCATTATCATTATCATTATCATTATCATTATCATTATCATTATCATTATCATTATCATTATCATTATTATTATTACTACTAATACTAATATTTATAACATTATTATTAGTAGTATAGCTAACACAATCCTAACCAAACACATTCACTCCTTGAATCGTCACCTGGCATCTTTGAAGAGATGGAGGTTCGCCAACTTGACATTGGTTTCTTTCTTGATCACTCCGTCCGACGGTTCGACGGCGAAGTAGAGTCGATAGGCCTCGGACGACTTCCAGACGTCATCCGTGTTGCGAGGTAGTGAACCTGCAATGTCACGTGCAGACACCGAGTAATGCGGAGCCAGGTATGATTCAATGTTGTGTTAATAGCATGGTTAGTCAGCCTGAAACGTTATTAAATTACAGCAATGCAAATAAATCCGCAAATTTCGCAATAGTGTTGCGTTATTTTTGCTTCTATTTTAATTTTATTTATTAAATGTACTAACCTGCCCTCGACTGGTAGCGCTCGCGATGAATAATATTGTTTTGCGCAGTACATTTTCGTGAGGGAGCACGCGTGATATGTCACAACGAGATGTTAATCATGGTAGCGTTTACTTTTCAGGCTGCATGATTTGCCAGTAATAATTCCAATGTACTATAGTTAGCTCACATTCCAAGTTGCACTACCCTGATCAAAATAGGTACCTCTATGAATAGAAACAGGTCCACTTTCGCCTTCCATCAACCCTGGTTTATCAATGCTAATATGAGATGTTGATTATTATTCTCCGTGTATTGAAATGTCTGGCGAATTTCGCATGTACATTTGTATGCATATGTGTACGTGTGTGTTTGTGTGTGTGCGCGCGCGTGATAGAGAAAGTGAGAGAGACAAACAGACAGACAGACAGACAGACAGACAGACAGACAGACAGACAGACAGACAGACAGACAGACAGACAGACAGACAGACAGACAGACAGACAGAACAGAGAGAGAACACAGAGAGGAGAAAGGACGAGACAGAGACAGAGACAGAGACAGAGACAGAGACAGAGACAGAGACAGAGACAGAGACAGAGACAGAGACAGAGACAGAGACAGAGACAGAGACAGAGACAGAGACAGAGACAGAGACAGAGACAGAGACAGAGACAGAGACAGAGACAGAGACAGAGACAGAGACAGAGACAGAGACAGAGACAGAGACAGAGACAGAGACAGAGACAGAGACAGAGACAGAGACAGAGACAGAGACAGAGACAGAGACAGAGACAGAGACAGACAGACAGAGCAGAGCAGAGCAGAGCAGAGCAGAGCAGAGCAGAGCAGAGCAGAGCAGAGCAGAGCAGAGAAGAGCAGAGCAGAGCAGAGAGAGAAGAGAAGAGAAGAGAGAGAGAGAGAGAAACAGAGACAGAGACAGAGACAGAGACAGAGACAGAGACAGAGACAGAGACAGAGACAGAGACAGAGACAGAGACAGAGACAGAGACAGAGACAGAGACAGGAGACAGAGACAGAGACAGAGCAGAGCAGAGGCAGAGGCAGAGGCAGAGGCAGAGCAGAGGCAGAGACAGAGGCAGAGGCAGAGAGACAGAGACAGAGACAGAGACAGAGACAGAGACAGAGACAGAGACAGAGACAGAGACAGAGACAGACAGACAGAGCAGAGCAGAGCAGAGCAGAGCAGAGCAGAGCAGAGCAGAGCAGAGCAGAGCAGAGCAGAGCAGAGCAGAGAGAGAGAGAGGAGAGGACGTAGAGAGAAAGGACGAAGAGAGAGAGAGAGAGAGAGAGAGAGAGAGAGAGAGAGAGAGAGAGAGAGAGAGAGAGAGAGAGAGAGAGAGAGAGACAGAGACAGAGACAGAGACAGAGACAGAGACAGAGACAGAGACAGAGACAGAGACAGAGACAGAGACAGAGACAGAGACAGAGACAGAGACAGAGACAGAGACAGAGACAGAGACAGAGACAGAGACAGAGACAGAGACAGAGACAGAGAGGACAGAGCAGAGACAGAGACAGAGACAGAGACAGAGACAGAGACAGGAGACAGAGACAGAGACAGAGACAGAGACAGAGACAGAGACAGAGACAGAGACAGAGACAGAGACAGAGACAGAGACAGAGACAGAGACAGAGACAGAGACAGAGACAGAGACAGAGACAGAGACAGAGACAGAGACAGAGACAGAGACAGAGAAGAGACAGAGACAGAGACAGAGACAGAGACAGAGACAGAGACAGAGACAGAGACAGAGACAGAGACAGAGACAGAGACAGAGACAGAGCAGAGCAGAGGAGAGACAGAGACAGAGAGACAAACAGAGAGAGAGACAGAGAGAGAGAGAGAGAGAGAGAGAGAGAGAGAAGAGAGAGAGAGAGAGAGAGAGAGAGAGAGAGAGAGAGAGAGAGAGAGAAAAGAGAGAGAGAGAGAGAGAGAGAGAGAGAGAGAGTGAGAGAGAGACCGAACCAAGAATCAACAACCTTAGCGGGTGCTATAACGTAACATGCAACAGTTATTTCTTGTACAGTTCCATAACAAATTATTTACTCATTACTTACATGACGGCGTCAGTGCTTGGAACTGTTTCGCGTAGTAATCCGTCGGCACGATGTCCGTGCGCTGCGAGTTGGCCAATGCGCTTTTGTTGAAGATCTGCTCAAAGCGAACGATTTCCTCCTTCGAGTAGCCAGAAGACGACGCGTTCGGCATCCGCTTCAGGCCGAGCCGATAGATGATCTCCGACTGGATGTAGAACAGCCGTAGGTACTTGTCCCTGTAACACAAGACCATTTGCTATGACCGCGGACTAAATGCGTAGGTACTCACCAAAACAATCTGTACAGCTGCATCTGGGTGCGAAATTCACAACCCATACCAGGATTATGATGAAAACAAAATGTCAAATAACATTATGGAGTAAAGCGCGATTTTATTAGAAATTGTCATCTAAGGCATGGGGATGAATTTCGGTTTAGAATATAACAATAAAGATATTTGCTACTCCTGGTTTAGCTCCACGAGGGGATTTAGCAAGTCTTGTTAACAAATAACAAAGTCGTTTGGTAAGTTTTATATATTATTAAACCTGCATAGGTTTTTACTCCTTGCTCAAACGCACACCATTTCGACATATCTGAGAAGAATTCAGCCTGATGCTAATTACACTCACTCTGTGTTCAGCAACACGAAAGCGCGCGCTGGTTAATCTAAACTATATCTGTTATGCCACCTTTTGAAATCTACTTACTTATTCGCTTCTGATTCCTATTATGCTGTTACATTACTGGACATTTCTCAGGATAGTTCGTTTTCCAATCAAAAGTTTTCATTTTTCATATCCAAAACCAAGATCTTTCTTTTTACCTGTAGAGGCTTTCGTCTGACGTTACACGCCAACAGAGATTAGGGCAATTACGAGCTACCCCACGTGTACGATGACGTCATTCGTCATTAATACTGATGAAGTTGGCGTGTAACGTCAGACAAAAGCCTCTACAGGTAAGAAGAAAGATCTTGTTTTTGGATATGAAAAATGAAAACTTATGTTGTTACATAATTATAATTTCATTATAGGGGAACCTTAAGGTAATACAAGTGATGACTGTTTCCATAACCTGTATGTTTTACATGTAATATTCTGTAAGTTGGAGGACACAATATGTGTTTGATTTAATAGGCATCCAGCTCAATGAATTATACTTCTCTGGCAGTCGCCTAATGTGTATTTCAATACTCTTGAATTATACAAATTGCATATCGTGTTGATGAGGAAATAAATTTACGTTATTGTTTCACGATGGCTTCCGTTTTCGCTTAAGAGTGTGTTTTGTAAGGTCGTCGGGTACAAGGCGTGGATGGGTTGTGTACGTGACGCGCCCAGGGTCGGGCATGGCGGATGTGCACTCCTTCAGACAGGTGCAACGACGCGACAGATGGCCGTACGAATGCCGACCTATACAAACTATGCCCACTCGGATAAATGCGTGTCTGTAACGTTCCCACGGCGACGTGCGAGTGCGCCAGCGCGTGCACACGCGTCGTGGCGTTGCCATCTGGCGCGTGCAAGCCGCCGTGTGCTAAGTCGCACCGTTACGACGAGCAGGCACGCACGTTTTAGCGCTTACATTTTTCCGGCGTTAGAAACGTTCCGGTTGACTTTTCTGCGCATGCGCGATATATGTAAAATCATCAATGTGCAGCGAAAAGACAAAGCATTTATGGTATAAATATTACCGGTTGTTCGTTAGGATGTATATAACCTCTCAGTAAAGTTATTTGTCGCAAATTAACACGAGGCAAACAAGTTTTGAGGCATATTTTGATAGCAAGCGTAAATCACGTGACTATAGTGCGCCATAATCCGTGACAGTGATTTATAAAACGTAATATGTTATTGCATTGAACGACTTTTCAAGAAACTCTTCACAGTAATCATCACAGGAATGTTTACGAACGGCTCGTGGCATTTATACCGAAAATGCTTTGTTGTTTCGCTGGACATTGATGACTTTATATTTATTGCGCATGCGCAGAAACGTTAACCGGAACGTTTTTAACGACCGGACAAATGTAAGAGCGTCACTAGTGGATGGGTGTGTTGTGGCCCTATCATGCGCCATCGTTGTTCCCCCCCGTCTCTCTCCTCGTTTCAGGGGTCTACAGCATGTATTAATTTCACTTGGTCGTTACCAATCATGTTACCTAATTTTTCAGGTTTATGTTTTCGCTTTTTCAAAGTTTTATTCAACTGTAACAATAGCGAAGGCCGTGGTTTTTGTCACATGTCTAGCTGTAGTGGAGCTGTTACACGTTCACGTGTATTGTGGCATTTTAACGTTTTCATGCTATCCGGCTTGAATCACTGTGTGACGCCTGGAATAGGACGTAATGACTATAATAATTTTATTATTGTAGTCAAACTTTCTATAATTTTAAGGGTTATTGGTCTTTTGATCTAATGACTTGTTAACTTAACACATGTAACACGTAAATTAAAAAAATTACACCATATATCGTAATTGAATAACTTTTACATATCTAAATGTAACTGGAAAATCACTTCTAGCTATAATGTCCGTCTTAGTTTGGACAGTGATCCATTTTGTTTCTCGGCAATGAAGGTACGGCATTTTATATGATCATGCGGTGGAAAATCGACAGATGTTTTCAAGGATTACCGTCTCGTAAAATGCGATAGAGCCGCACATTTTCTGATCAAAATCAAATTTAAGCCAGTGCTCTAAACATTGACTTTTTGTTATTCATGGACCAATCACTTGACAAAGTTGGATGTCCTGTGGTCCGACAGGTTTCGCGGAATATATTTCGCGGTCGACAATTATATTATTAATACACTTTACTAATAACAATATTACTACTAGTAGTAGTAGTAGTAGTAGTACCACTACTACTACTACTAATAATAATAATAATATAAAACATTTCTTATATAGCGGCCCACCCACACAATTGTTCTGGTAAGCTGGACGCTGGAATAGTTACGCGGTTTTACAACAAAAAACATTTCAAAACAGTTCCGCGGGACCAGTAGATTGTACCAGTCGACATTCAGGTTTCTGCTGGCGGTCGATGCTTCTGCTCGCCGCCCGCACGTCCCTAATTATGTCCGCACCTTTCCGCAAATACTTGCCCGCCCTCTTGGCTGGCGTCCAAGCAATTAACGCGGCTAGCAAGTTAGTGGAGTGCCTTGGGGAATGACCGTGACACGCTGAAACAAAACACCAAATTTGGCACAGTTGCGCCTTAGGACCGTACAATAGCTGTATGGGTTGCCCGAATTTTAAAGGTCACGGTCATGTCAGACATTGCTAAAGTTACTTTTTTCTGTTGAAAACACTCCATTAAGCAGGCTGACTTACTAATTTGCATTAATTCGATATTGCCGCTAATTGAAAAAATGCATGTAGATCGTCTTCTTTTTAATAAAACAAGTTCCACGCAGACTCCAAATAATGTGCTGTTCATAGTTGTACCATGCGGACGTTTTAAAAGGGATTTTAAAGGTCAGGTCATTCAAATAATGTTATAATTATATGTCTACTATAACATGACAAATGAATAACACTTTTGAAAGTATTAAAGAGCTAAACTATTTTACATGATAACATCCCTTCTGTTAGAGAATGTACTGGTTTTTATATAAGAAACAAAATGGCTGCCCAAAGCTAATGCATTTATATCGTCGTGTTGTT
>JAODUO010002300.1:25000-30599 GCA_025642075.2 Ridgeia piscesae
GATTTTCGTTTCATGTTTAGGTTTAACCTCAGTTCCAACACTGAGAGTATAATTTACTTGTAGACGGGAATATCTTTAGAATTGTTTCATCGATTCAGTGGTTGTGAGCATTACGCCGTCGGTTTGGTAAAAGCGTGCATACATTTGACATAAAATCGTCATAACTTACTTTGCTCTTTACATTTGTTAATTTGCCAATGTGCCACTAGCCTTGTGGTACAATCACGCTAACAAGTTCTGAACGGTAACATTCACAGCAGATGGCGCATCAGAGAATGATGCAATTTTACCGTGTGTTGAATCAGCAAATATCAACAGCTGTGTGGCGTATTTGGATACTATACATCAGCAGGAAGACTCAAGCTTATCTTCCGCCTTTGAAACATACCGACATTGAGAAGAACTTTAAAACCATCTGCGATGACACATCAGTGTAAATCTGGAGACGAAAGGAAAATGCACTCATAAGCAATGGAAGCGTTTCCTAACTTTTTGTTTATCTGTGCGCCAACTTCGTAGAAAGTATTGTGAGAGTTTCTTGGCGATATATGCATTTAAACTGCTAACCTGTCCTGTGTAACTGATGAAATAGGTAGGCAGAAATATAAAATATGAGATCGGTAATGTTATATGATTTCCACAATATGTGTAAAATGTTCCGCTATTTTACTACATTTCCTACGACGCAGTAAATCGTACGCACAAAGACTCCTGGTCATGGTAATTGACATAATCCTTGATTGATACCGTTTGTTTGGAAAGCTTCGTTATGGATTAAATTGAGCATGCCAACTACAATACAATTATTAATTAATAAGATATAACCTTAAACACTAAACCACACAATAAATCGGGCAAATGAGTGCGCAGATATTTATATCGTCAACATCTGCAGGTAATATTTTCTTTATGAATAAAAACATGTTGCGATTACGGAAATAAATTGCTTCGCACTGCTCAAGGTGATACATTCCAACTGTGCCCTCATTTTCGGTTGCATCAAAGAAAACTTGAATTGCCTATAGATATGCACGCGAGAAGAACAATTTACAATTCCCGTGGATCTAGGAGCAATGCGTGACATTCATATTCGCGCAGCATGTGGCATTCGTTACCGCGTTCACGTGCCTCTGGTGCAAGTCATTAAGAACCGCTGAGTTATGATTTACGTACATCAAGTAGGCGTACATTTTGTACATGGGTCAGAAAACAATATTGGTACACGCTGTTCATTATACATATTGCCTTGATTACAAGAGTAGCTTCTAGCTGGTTCTAGTCCACTTCTGGCAGTGACCATATACTAAACTGATAATTATATTTGTCAATGTTATCTGCTGATCTCAACCAGCAGGGTCAATCTAGTATCGCTACTTAAAAGAACGCCAAACGTGTATGGAGTTTCTGACATATCTCATGCTTGGGTCTCGCTGATTTTTAAGTTAAAGTGTAATCAGGATATATCATATGTCTCAATATATATATATATATATATATATATATATATATATATATATATATATATATATATATATATATTAGGACTATATATATATTCAACTTCCGATTTTCGTTATGCCAGTTACCTCCTGCTTCAATATGTACACATTTTGAATCAAAATTATGCATTTTAATTTAGATGTCACACGTCCCTTTTTGTGTACCAGTACTGTCTCACATAGCATATGAAACACGATGGAGTGTGTCTTCATTGATTTTGTTGAGTTTCTACTGGAAGCAGTTACAAATTACGTTTTCAACAAATATTCGCGACGAATTTTTCACAATTTTGCACAACCGGGTCAGATATCGTAGCCGTTGCGGGAGTGGGTAGGACAGGTGTCGCTACCCTAATCCCACATCCCTTGTCCCGCACATGTTGAGTTCAACCTCCCATACCGAACCCCTCATTCTCTCCCACACCCCGCATAGATACCTGTGATTGTGCACGGGTTTATTCCGAACCAGACGAACGGGGAAAGTAACTAACCGTCGATGTTGTTGCACATATGACGTCATATGCAGCGACGACAGAAAACGGTTCAAGGTGGTCGGACAAGACCACCGTGTATAGCCTCGGGTCGTGCCTCGAGCCGACAACATCCGTACACACGAGAGCCCAACACTCGCCCCGTACAACAGGTGTCGGACAGGGCGGCGAACTAAATTGACACACAGGAAGTAGCTACAACGGGACCACGGCGCGTACTTGATGCCAGCATGTTATACTGGTATCATAATGTCATATACAGATGTATCGCTTTCTCTTTATCATTTCAGAAAGTATTCAAACTGAATGGGACAGATTGTGTGCTGATTGTGTGGGTGAATATGTTTAAAAATAAAATCGAAATATACCTCAGAATGGCGGGATACGTATGGATATATAGATTCGATTCTTGATAAACCAAAATGCTTCCATGTCCTCCTGTCATCCAGAGTTAATTATGAAAGCGGCAATATTGTTAAATCTTGTTCATTTTTGTAAAATGTCAAATGTTGTTAATTATTTTCATTTTGTGCTTTCCTTCTTTCCCTGTGGTGTGGTGTGGGGTTTGCTGTGGTTGTTGTGTGGTGTGGTGTGTGGTGTGCGTGTGTGTGTGTGTGTGCGTGTGCGTGTGTGTGTGCGTGCGTGCGTGTGTGTGTGCGTGTGTGTGTGCGTGTGCGTGTGCGTGTGCGTGTGCGTGTGCGTGTGCGTGTGCGTGTGCGTGTGGCGTGTGGCGTGTGGCGTGTGGCGTGTGGCGTGTGGCGTGTGGCGTGTGGCGTGTGGCGTGTGGCGTGTGGCGTGTGGGGTGTGGGGTGTGGTGTGCGTGGGGCGTGTGGCGTGTGGCGTGTGGCGTGTGGCGTGTGGCGTGTGCGTGTGCGTGTGCGTGTGCGTGTGCGTGTGCGTGTGCGTGTGCGTGTGCGTGTGCGTGTGCGTGTGCGTGTGCGTGTGCGTGGGCGTGTGCGTGTGCGTGTGCGGTGCGTGTGCGTGTGCGTGTGCGTGTGCGTGTGCGTGGCGGTGCGGTGCGTGTGCGTGGCGTGTGCGTGGCGGTGCGTGGCGGGGCGCGGTGCGCGTGCGCGTGTGCGTGTGTGCGGTGCGTGGCGTGTGCGTGTGCGTGGCGTGTGCGTGGCGTGTGCGTGGCGTGGTGCGTGTGCGTGTGCGGTGCGGTGCGGTGCGGTCGTGGCGTGGCGTCGTGTGCGTGTGCGTGTGCGTGTGCGTGTGCGTGTGCGTGTGCGTGTGCGTGTGCGTGTGCGTGTGCGTGTGCGTGTGCGTGTGCGTGTGCGTGTGCGTGTGCGTGTGCGTTGTGCGTGTGCGTGTGCGTGTGCGTGTGCGTTGCGTGTGCGTGTGCGTGTGCTGTGCGTGTGCGTGTGCGTGTGCGTGTGCGTGTGCGTGTGCGTGTGCGTGTGCGTGTGCGTGTGCGTGTGCCGTGTGCGTGTGCGTGTGCGTTCGTTTCGTGTCGTGTGCGTGTTGGCGTGTGCGTGTGCGTGTGCGTCGTTGCGTGCGCGTGCGCGTGCGCGTGCGCGTGCGCGTGCGCGTGCGCGTGCGCGTGCGCGTGCGCGTGCGCGTGCGCGTGCGCGTGCGCGGCGCGGGGCGGGCGCGGGCGCGGGCGCGGGCGCGGGCGCGGCGCGGGCGGGGCGCGGGGCGCGGGCGGGGCGCGGGCGCGGGCGCGGGCGCGGGCGCGGGCGCGGCGCGGGCGCGTGTGGTTGAGTAGAGTTGAGTAGAGTAGGTAGAGTAAGGTAAGTAGAGTATGAGTATGAGTATGAGTATGGTATGAGTATGAGTATGAGTATGAGTTGAGTATGAGTATGAGTATGGTATGGTATGGTATGAGTATGAGTATGAGTATGAGTATGAGTATGAGTGAAATGAGATGAGTATAGAGGTATGAGTATGAGTATGAGTATAGTATGAGTATGAGTATGAGTATGAGTATGAGTATGAGTATGAGTATGAGTATGAGTATGAGTACGAGTACGAGTACGAGTATGAGTATGAGTACGAGTACGAGTATGAGTTCGTTAGGAAACCATGTTCAGACGCCAGACATCTAGAAAGGTGGCAGAATGGCGTGTGGGACATAAAGTAAGGCGGCCTTAAAAAAAACGTAACACTGTATTATTTGTGTCGCAAAGAAGTAATCGATACATTTCGCAGTATGTAGATAGCCCCATTACAGGACGCTGGAAATGAGCACGGGTTGGCGGTTGTCTTTCTTTGATAATCAGTTGTCAGATGTAGGCAAACACTCAAGTCGCGGTCAGTGATATAAATAGAGTTTCGCGCGCTGTGTTTATGCTTGTGCACTCGTCTCTTGTCTCGCTGCATCACCCGTTTGTATCGGAGCGTTGATCTGACGAGGTTATATAGTTACGTCTGCGGTTTTGTGGCTTTACTGGGACGTCCACTCATCTACAGATAGTGCGAAGCAATCATCCATTTAGCGTTGTTCCCATAACTACAACATCAACATTGTACACATATAGAAGATTATCTGTCGCTGTTGGCGTTATAAATATCTGGGCACTCACTTCCATAGGTTTGATTATAATTGTGATTGTTTTGTTTTGTTTGTATTTTCTTTATCCCCGAATAACAATGAAAACCAACAATGTACTATTCTGAAATATCTGCATATTCCATATTATAAGCAAATCAAACATTAGGAGTATACAAATACAAGAATTTCTTCAGTTTTACTTTTTTGATATGATAATACTGATGAATATCATAATCACTATATATATATATATATATATATATATATATATATATATATATATATATATATATATATATATATATATAATATATATATAATAAACCTTTACTTTCTCATTTACTTACGATGTTACCGACCGACCGACAGACAGACCGAAAGCCATACATACCGACAGACCAACAGACCGACAGACCGACAGACCGACAGACCGACAGACCGACAGACCGACAGACCGACAGACCGACAGATCGACAGACCGACAGACCGACAGACCGACAGACCGACAGACCGACAGACCGACAGACCGATATGTAGTGGGACTGTCTGTAAGTTTGGGTGTCATACGCAATTGTCTTATACCTAACTGGTAATTTCTTTTACATTTGAACAATTGAATAACCTTGGTTATGTGTTACAAAGAGGGAAAAACTATATCACGATAGTTATCTCTATCGAGGTGAATACATTTTACCTCTCCCCCTCCTGGTCTCCTATCGTCTCCAAACCAACTCCAGCCGTTTTCGTCAGTATCCGCCTTTATCAGCCCATCTGTATGGTTAAACCGGGCTGGAATTGTCATATTCATCTTCATAAATACACCAACGACATATCTAGTTTCGGAAACTACTGCTTTCATTCGTAAATGTCCCGTTAATCAAACTGGGCCCGTTTAGTTTTGAACGTTTGCCGTACGCGATTGGTTTTAACATGTTGTCATTATCCGTGCAAAGAGCGTGCCCAGTACTTGGCATTGGAACTGAGGTAATATCGACTAGGTGCGGGACATTCCAGAACACAGTCGAACGTCATTGTTCATTACGCGATCGGTTCACTTATTTCCGAGAATCAAGTGCAGCTCGTTTCGAGAAAACAATGCACCACAGTAAACGCAACAA
>JAODUO010002301.1:0-20000 GCA_025642075.2 Ridgeia piscesae
TTTATCTTCGTCGGGGGGATGCTGCTGATTGTATCAGTCACACTTTCCCTGACAGTTCGTGTTGCGTAACTCTGCTATCACCCTTAGCCAATAATGAACCAATGAAATGTTGTGAATCGTGATATTTCCTCTGATGATAAGAACCCTTTTGTTGTGCTTATTGTCGTCGATGTTGTTTTTTATTATTATCTGTTTTATATGCTGTCATTTATAAATAAAATTTGTTTTCCCTTTTCAAATTTTCAGCTTTTTTTAAAAACCGACTAAAACGTTTCGCAATTTTCCCAAACCCGGTTTTTCCCCAACATTGATGGATCGGTTTAACGGACCATTCTGTGATTAAATCCTCGGACATTACGATTCCCCAATTGAAAATTTCCCGGGCCCCATTCCAGCCCCTCCTCTTAACCCAATACATCAGGCGTCCAAAGGGGATAAAAATGACAAAAAAATTAAAAAAAGAATTTTTGGGAAAAAAGGTGTTACATTTGCTATTTTAAAAAAAAATTTTTTTATATAAAAGTATTTCCCCTATTTTAATCGAAAACCCTACCGGATTTATTTAATTTTTTTCTATTACTGTCTTTGTTTTATCAAAATAATCATATTAAATGAACGTCTTGTCACCAACTATTTGGGAATTTCATTTATGACTTTCACATCCTTCAATAAAGTTTTACCCCTGAACAATTGCTTTTGCAATGATTTATATTTGAACAAAAAAGTGGGACCTTAGGGGCTCTGGTGCATTCCTTTAAATTTCAGGTTAAGTTTTCCATTTTTCTTCCAGGTAAGTAAAAATTGTTGTCTTGGGCATGTGAAACATTCAAAAAGTTTTCAAATGCCCCCTTGGGGTTTTTGTGGGGGGGGGGTTTTTTTTTTTAACCTTACCCATAAACGGTTGAGGTTGATGTGTGTATTAATATATGTGCCCCTGTCATCATCATCAATATTAAACACTTCCACAACAGTGTCAGCTCTCTGATGAAATCACTACTATTAATGCCATCAGTGCTGATAGTGCAACTTCTTTATCGCTAGTTTTTAAGGCAGCAAATAGCCAGCCCAATTTTGATTCACAACGTTGAACAGTTTATTTTTCAAATTCCAAACAGGGAGGGAGATGTGTCACATCCTGTTATAAAAAGCAAAGGTCCAAATCGGCAATTTTCTGTTGTGCTAGTAATGATGCCAGTTTCAATCGACATGTTGACTGTATTCGCCATTTTGGGAACGTACTACGCAGTCAGGACTCAGACATCTGTGTCTGGTGACTTAATTATGAATATTCCTAGAACACCACATGTTGTGAAGTCGGCATCAACAAACCCATCTTGGTGTCAGTTTCTTCTTGTGTATTACATTTCAACGACTACTGATGGATTTCACTGTACCTCACGATCGGCAAAGCCTTCTACCACCGGGAGTGTACAGGTTGTGTGTGCTTCAAGCTAGTGGGATGCATATTTGACCAGACCTTCAGAAAGAAAGTTAACTAGAGATTACTTGTGGATGGGACATTGGGGAAACTCTTCCGTGGAGGTAAAGGGCACAGCGCCCACAAATCACTTGGTCCTGCGCGGCGGTCCAGCTCAGCAGTTTTCACTGAGTTATCGTCATCACAACTTTCAAATACTTCCACGACAGTGTCTAGTCTCTTAAATAATATTAGAAGTTGCTTGAAGTACGCCAACGCTAATGCGTTAAATGAATTATGACCCCCAACCCGCCATCATTTGAGTGACAGCAGTGGTATTCCTATTATACGCTGTAGTTGTTGTGGTGCCTTGCGAAAGTTCTGACACCATCTCGATTTTAACTTCTATTCTGGCTTCGTGAGTAAATTATACATTGAAATATTAAATAACTTCAAATATATGACACAATTTAGTTATTAGATATACGGCTTAGAGGCATGTGCGCTCACCGATGCAATTATTCTTAACTTCCGTGGATTGCAATTGAACTATTAACTGTGACGGACAATGACCTGAGTTTGAAGACGAATAGCCGATAGCACTGCCCTGGACATGTACTGCGCAATGCCTTTTATGGAAAACTGCAACGTTTGCCTCACACCCTCTATCACTCCTGACGGTTCTGTCACATTGACTGCAACAGAACGTTGACAAGTAGACTTTTATATACAGTTTGTGTGTAATTTATTCCTGGCAACGTTTTATTGCATGCCATGACGTCACAGAGACATTACACACTTCGGATCGACATGGAAGATTTCGAGGACGCCAGCAGATTCGCAGTTTACCAGAATTTCGAAGTTTCTTCAAAGAGCGACAATTTCATACTATTATTAGTTTGCAATAATGACAATTCACCGGCTAGGTCGCAATGGTATTTATATTCAAAATAGTATTTTGTTTTCGTGACAATTATTCGGTTAAAATTCATGTACAGTTGTTCAGTTATTATAGTCTCGCATTGTTGTGCCTGCACTAATGTTGAAATTGTACTTTTACTTTAACTCTTATTTCAAGTATTTTTGAAAGTGAATTACTTTTTAATCAAGTACGTTTTTTCAATGTAAGTTTACTTTTACTTACAGGCCATATCCTGGTAAATAAATCTACTCTGCCCCTTAATAACAAATGATTGATGCTCTTTCAAATGATGATACCGCCAAAATATTTAATTATCGTATAAGAGTACACGACAGAAAACAAAGCCATTAAAATTACCATTTTACGGAAATTCCGGAGGATGTCCGGTTTGGACTTGTTTTCTAGCGTGAAGTCAGTCGTGGTTTTGGCATATAGCGTAATCTCGTGCAGCGAGGTCTTACGGTCTTGTGACTCCTAAAACAGGAATGTGTGTGAAATATTTCCATTTTCTATTTTTATTCTCTATTCATATTTCTATTTTTACTCATTTTAATACAGTGTACGTATAGTTTTTGTATTTTAATAATTGCACTGTCCGTACAACGTTGAATATCACTCTGAATCATTTAGCTTTAATAACTAAATTGTTCCATGTATAACTGAAATTAGTTTAACCCTGAGAACATTGGCTATCCCGGCAAACGTTGGCAACGTTTTCCACAACTGACGTCACGATTCTGCCCGTCTAGTATTTTCTGAAAACAGAATTGTCCAAGCCGGCACCGCGACAGCTCCCGTTTAATGTCAATTTATAAACGTCCCATCAAACTTGTGATTTTGGGGATGTTGTTATTTTGCGTAATATATATTGCATTCTATAGTTATTAGACTTTTACACAAGCACACATAGTATTAATTCTGTCAACACTGACAGTCACTAATATAAAAGTAGAAAGATTATATAAAATGTTTGCATTGCAACAGTTATAGCAAGGATTCTTGGTTATGGTGTATCACGTTTACATTACGTATTCACAGTACAGATACTTTTACTTTTAAAACGTTTTCTTTTTGCAGGCGATTCGTTCAGTCGGGAAGTTGGCAGTTCATTCAGCGCTAGAGACCGCGACAACGACGCAGACAGTGAACACTGCGCACAACTATACAAGGGAGGCTGGTGGTACAAGGCTTGTCATGAGTCAAACCTGAACGGCCTCTACCTACGTGGCTCACACACGTCATACGCTGACGGCATTGTGTGGCGTTACTGGCATGGATATCATTACTCCCTCAAGAAAGTCACCATGAAACTTAGGCCAAGGGCTTAATATCCAAAGCGCCCCCGAAGATGTGGTCGTATATACGAGTCGAGCCAGACTGCAGAACTTCGCCGATAGGGAATCTTGTGACACAAACCCATGTGTTTCTTACTGTCACATGTCTTTTATATAGTGCAATCATGTTTATAATACTTTTATTAAAAAAGGTATCCAAAATAAGTGTTCGAAATAGTTTAGTATTATGAGTGAGATTTATGTCTTTGTAACAATTGGGGAAAATGGCTTCAATCTCATTCGAATGCTTACGAATTGAAGATGTTTGTATTTCCAGATGATTACAGTGTTTTTCTTGATCAGGAAAACCTCTACAAATACAGTCAAATATGACACTTCTTGTGTTTGGAAATATTTCCATTTTCATGAATTATTTATCATTTTAATATAATGAAATTTACATATCTTTATGGTGTTTTAATTATTGCACTGTCCATACAACGTTGAATAACGCTCTGGATCAGTTAACTTCCAGTTGTCTTTTTGTTCCTCTTGTTACGGTGTTTCAATATTACAAACACATTAAAATAAATCAACACGATTACAAATTTGTGTTGGTGTTGTTACCATACAACCTTTTTCGCTTCACGTACGGAACGACTGACTCAATGATGCCAACCGTCCTAGTAAAATAAGGTAATATATCATCTAGGCTTCTTTCAATGGGTGAAAGGAGGTCACTCGAACTGTGCCATCCTGTACGGCACGATGTTCTTCACCTACATAGTAGATGGCATGAAAGCCATGATCCGATCTGGAACTCTTGGAAGTGAGGGTCTCCGCTTACTTCTCGCCTTGATGTACTGTGTAATGGTTTAGCTGGGAAGCAGGACTGGCTTAGCCTGTGGAAACAATAGGTGTTCCGTCCACCTCTTGCATCCAAGAACATCTTTGGCATGATGCAAGCAGCATGATCCGTAACAGGACGTCTTGCGCATCATCAATACCCCAGGCTGGGTGTACACCGCTGAATGATATGTTGTAGTTCCATTGAGCGTCGTGGAACTCGTCATTGCATCGAGTGCCAGCCAACTTTCACCAATATCATCCTTTGTGACAACCAGGAACTGTACTGTTTTGGAGGAGTTCTTCTACCCGGCGTAGTCGGCTGCGGTTAAGATGCTGCGACCACGAGGTCCACTATCTAGTGCATGTCCTCTACAGTATGTTTCCGGAAATCTGCACGAGTAATGAGTCACATGAGCCCCAGTCATTGGATTTTTACATTGCACAGTGAGTGCTACATGAAAACGGAAATCACCCAGCAGATAACAAGCACTGTCATTGCAAGTCCTGCGTACTACACATTTACATCGAAACACATTCCGTAGACATTAACAACACACACTTTAACAGTTGTGAATAATAAGTGTTTTATATCGAATTGTCACATAAACGTGTTATGCTTATAAATATAGAGCAAGGACCACAACAAACACCATGGGAGCTGTTTTCAACATTATTTATTACTGATTAGTCACGTACAGAACTGGAGACGAAGTGTGCCTTTAAGAATATGAAATATCCGCGTATTCCTCATCAAAAGTATCGCAAATGCTCTTTAGAAGTATAAGCTAGTTGATAGTACGTGCTAAGCCTTCAGAATTATGCACATAATAATTATGTTCGATATGCTTTGCTATGTCAAGGGGTAACTATAAAAGTTAGAGAATTGCATCACCTTTTTTTTACCTAAGTATCAGATATTTACTTCAGAAGTGTTGATTCAAAACCTCACGTAGCACTGCGGTGTCAAGGACGCAATTGAAAGAAGCCTAGATGATATATTACCTTATTTTACTAGGACGGTCGGCATCATTGAGTCAGTCGTTCCGTACGTGAAGCGAAAAAGGTTGTATGGTAACAACACCAACACAGATTTGTAATCGTGTTGATTTATTTTTATGTTTTTTTAAATGTTGAAACACCGTAACAAGAGGAACAAAAAGACAAATGAGTGTTATTCAACGTTGTATGGACGGTGCAATAATTAAAATACCAAAAAGATATGTACATTTTATTATATTAAAATGATAAATAATTCATGAAAATGGAAATATTTCCAAACACAAGAAGTGTCATATTTGACTGTATTTGTAGAGGTTTCCCTGATCAAGAAAAACACTGTAATCATCTGGAAATGCAAACACGTTCAATTCGTAAGCATTCGAATGAGATTGAAGCCATTTTCCCTAATTGTTACAAAGACATAAATCTCACTCATAATACTAAGCTATTTCGAACACTTATTTCGAGTACCTTTTTTATAAAAAAAAAAGTAGTATAAACATGATTGCACTATATAAAAGACATATGACAGTAAGAGACACATGGGTTTATGTCACCAGATTCCCTATCGGCGAAGTCCTACAGTCTGGCTAGACTCGTATATACGACCACATCTTCGGGGGCGCTTTGGATATTAAGCCCTTGGCCTAAGTTTCATGGTGACTTTCTTGAGGGAGTAATGATATCCATGCCAGTAACGCCACACAATGCCGTCAGCGTATGACGTGTGTGAGCCACGTAGGTAGAGGCCGTTCAGGTTTGACTCATGACAAGCCTTGTACCACCAGCCTCCCTTGTATAGTTGTGCGCAGTGTTCACTGTCTGCGTCGTTGTCGCGGTCTCTAGCACTGAATGAACTGCCAACCTCCCGACTGAACGAATCGCCTGCAAAAAGAAAACGTTTTAGAAGTAAAAGTATCTGTACTGTGAATACGTAATGTAAACGTGACACAGTATAACCAAGAATCCTTGCTATAACTGTTGCAATGCAAACATTTTATTTCATCTTTTTACTTTTATATTAGTGACTGTCAGTGTTGACAGAACTAATACTATTTGTGCTTGAGTAAAAGTCTAATAACTATAGAATGCAATATATATTACGCAAAATAACAACATCCCCAAAATCACAAGTTTGATGGGACGTTTATAAATTGACATTAAACGGGAGCTGTCGCGGTGCCGGCTTGGACAATTCTGTTTTCAGAAAATGCTCGACGGGCAGAATCATGACGTCAGTTATGGAAAACGTTGCCAACGTTTGCCGAGATAGCCAATGTTCTCAGGGTTAAACTAATTTCAGTTATACATGGAACAATTTAGTTATTAAAGCTAAATGATCCACAGTGTTATTCAACACGACAGTGCAATTATTAAAATATCAAAAAATACGTACATTGTATTAAAATGAGTAAAAATAGAAATATAAATAGAAAATAAAAATAGAAAATGGAAATATTTCAAAACACATTCCTGTTTTAGAAGTCACAAGACCGTAATACCTCGCTGCACGAGATTACGCTATATGCAAAAACCACGACTGACGTCACGCTAGAAACTCCAAACCGGACATCCTTCGGAGTTTCCGTAAAATGGTAATTTTAAAGGCTTTGTTTTCTGTCGTGTACTCTTATACGATAATTAAATATTTTGGCGATATCATCATTTGGAAGAGCATCAACCATTTGTTACTAAGGAGCAGAGTAGATTTTTTTATCAGGATATGGCTTATAAGTTAAAGTAAACTTACATTGAAAAAACGTACTTGATTAAAAAGTAATTCACTTTCAAAAATACTTGAAGTAAGTGTTAAAGTAAAAGTACAATATCAACATTAGAGCAGGTACAAAAATGCGAGACTATAATAACTGCATTACTGTACACGAATTTTAACCGAATAATTGTCACAAAAAGAAAAATTACTATTTTGAATATAATTACCATTGCGTCATAGCCGGCGAATTGTCATTATTGCATACTAATAATGGTGTGTGCGTGTGTGGTGGGTGCGTTTGTATGTGGTGTGTGGGTGCGTGCGGCGGATCCGTGTGTTATGAGTGTGCGTGTCTGTGTCCGTGTCCGTGTCCGTGTGCGTGTGCGTGTGCGTGTGCGTGTGCGTGTGCGCGTCCGTGTGTTGTGTGTGTGTGTGTGTGTGTGTGTGTGTGTGTGTTGCGTGTGCGTGTGCGTGTGCGTGTGCGTGTGCGTGTGCATGTGCATGTGCATGTGCATGTGCATGTGCATGTGTGTATGTGTGTATGCGCGTGCGCGTGCGGGTGCGGGTGCGCGTGCGCGTGCGCGTGCGCGTGCGCGTGCGCGTGCGTGTGTGTATCGGTATGTGTACATGTCTGCTAAGTGTGCCTACATACGTGAATGCATGCGTGCGTATTACCTGCTGTTCCGCTGTATGCGCCAAAAGACACTCTGAAATTGTCGCTCTCTGAAGAAACTTCGAAATTCTGGTAAACTGCGAATCTGCTGGCGCCCTCGAAATCTTCCATGTCGATCCGAAGTGTGTAATGTCTCTGTGACGTCATGGCATGCAATAAATCGTTGCCTGGAATAAATTACACACAAACTGTATATAAAAGTCTACTTGTCAATGTCATTCACGACAATGATCAGAAACAATAATTAGTATACTTAGCAACGTTATTATACTTAACAAAACGCCATCCTAAAGATAACAAGAGGAGAACGACATATAGCTAATACGACGGATAGCTAATGGGATTCAGTTTCTTTTCGACGTAACCTGAAACACACTTAATTCATCCACCATATAACGGGTAGGAAATCTGCCAGGTTTCATGTACATATATTCTTTATTTATATTTAATCTGTGACCGCAGTGATTAATATTGAGCTAGAAATCGCGCCATAGAATAACTATTTTTATGATAGTATTATTATTACACGATTCCTGTATTGTGAGGGTGACTTGACTTGAATTGAAACGTGTATACTCCGCGAAAGCATCGACGTCGTTTACAGCATCGACAACAATAAAGGTACTAATACAAATTGGCCTTTGACGAATGTGCAATGGCGATATATTCCCTCGTAGTTAATACAAGATTTTGTTTGGTGTCGTTGTTGTCTTTGATAATGTGATTATGCTTAATTCCCTGATACTGAAATATGTTAGCCTTCCCTCCTCAACGTTTCACTACCCTTCATTGATAACATAACCAAGCAGGTAGACTTGTTTATGTAAAATAAATTGTATTTACATAAAAGTATTTACCCATATGTATTCGCAAGCCGTAAGCCGCTTGAAGTAATTTCACCTGTACTTGATTCACGTACTAATTTAAATGTTTTATGTGTAAGAGACACAAACTAATTTGTTACTACATTGTTCACCCACCAAGCCAGAATTCGCCGGTCAGGTCGCCGAATCCAGCCTTGTAGTCGGCCCAGTTGCGATAGAAGTCGACGGAACCGTCCTGACGTCGTTGGAACACCTACGTGACAACAACTACTTAATGTGACAACGAATACCTACATGTGACAACGAACACCTACACATGACAGCGAAAAGACACACATTCCACAGACCACATATACCTGACAACGAACACCTACACGATAAGCGCTGCCTCGGGAATAAAATTATTATTGAAAGGCTAGTAACAAGAGCTTCAACCTCACTTCCCTGCCGCTCTCTTGGGACGTATGGGGATGTAATAACATAGTATTCATACGTCCCACCGAAACTGCACATTTACTGGGATTAGAACCGTTAAATAGATAAGATTTTACTTTGTTAAGGGCCATATATTTGTTTTCCGTTGCGCTTTACAAAGATAGACGTAGGTAAATGTTTATTAAAAATAATACATTTAAATAACACATGTACATACCAACCACCCGCCGTTATCTGATTCCAAATCACAGTACACATTCACGAACTTCCGCGCCTGGTCCAGATAGACCTCGTACACGCCGCTGACGTTGTGTCCGTCTCTTCGAATGTCGACGCAATCTTTGGGAGGCATTTGTCGTTTCAACACTGAAAGTAATCACAATTTAACAAAATAAGGCAAGATATCGGTCAACGAAACTATTGTGTCTGAGGAAATGTTATAATAAAATACACGGAACTGAATTTTGTCTGCACCACGGAATCAACATGAGTTTTGACAACCATTCGTTGATTGAAACTTGAGAGCAACAAACGAGAAAGACTAAATCTTCCCAAGACCTCAATCGCTGAAAGAGTAGTAATAACAATTTTGTCGATATTATAAAGCAGTACGATTCCTAGCTTGTTCTAAAATGTACTGCTATAGTCGTGAATAGACGCTAACATGCCTTCTTCCAGGTGTTGTGTGAAGGCCGCCATAATCGCTAATCATCACCAAAGAGGACATATTTGATCCATTAGCTAAACGGTCACGCATAATAAAGTTATCCATATATTCAGTTTACAAGGTTGTTTTTTGCGGCGAAATGATCGTTAGAAATAATTAGTGTGCGATGTTCCGATGCAATACAAACACTAATCCCCACAGAGGAACAAATAATAGTCTTGCGATTCCACACGAATCCGATTTTATTGAAAACATTATGCCGAACAAACGGATGTTTTCATCACTAGTCTCGGTTTGTGGTGGTCTTCATTTCTTCAGTAATCACTCATTTTTATGGTGTTATCTGTGACGCCGATTACGGACCTCTCACCTCGCGTCTAGGTGTACTCAGGTGTTGTAGGCCGATGCATTATCTCGGACTTATGTAATTTCTTCCTGAAGCGGACACTAAGCGCATGAGATGAAAGCGCCTTCTTTCTATACGACCCGTAATGGTCTTCTGGCTCTTCGTAATTTTCTGAAGTTGTTTGTGTCAGTGAACACTACGACGGAGGGGCCGGAGAGGCAGAGGTGAAAAGGGTTCTATACCGCAGACATCTGTCATGAGTTCTGGCTGTTTGGGATTAACGTTGTTCAGTGACAATGAGGGTGCGATTAGCGAAGCATATCATCTTCACGGTCAGAATGTCAAGATTGCTGCGAGACTGACAGGATTTGCATCGAACTATACACATTAGCAATTAACTTCACCAGTCGTCAAAGCGCCAGCCGTGAGAACATCGCTAATATCCGCCTCAATTTGAAGCGGTTATATCACTGGTGGGAATCCCGATGTAATGATTCGATCACTCATGCCCTAAACACAGCTTTAACACGAGCAGCGTGTGTATGAAATCAGCCACAATATTATATCCCATGACCTCATGCCGAGTACACTCTTCGTGGGCGATTTCACTGGTTGTCGTTAAAAGAGGTTTTTTGAAAGGGACATCAAATGGATAGAAAAGAGTCGGTACTGACGTGATGGACCCAGGCGTGCGAGGATAACTGACGCCACAGGCAGACGTAGGCAATACCTACGTCGTCGACGCTGTGTGCCAATATACTACCCTTGTGTCCGTTGTGAACTGGGCGACAACTGGCGTGAATGGAACCGCGACGACCTCGGTGATTAGTGATCACAAAAGCGACCACGACAACTCTGTTCAATGGAAGTCTCTTTCAAGTGCTTGCAAGTATATAACGTGTTTATTAATGCTGACAAATTATCCCTTTCACGTTCAAAGCGTGGAGCGTGACTATTATGAGTCGCATTACTATTCATAGATCGCTGTAGCGGAGATCAGAAGACATCGCGATGCAGATAAATATTACATGTGTTCTTAGCTTTTTTTAACTATTTACTCTGTCTGGCCATTCAACAGTGGTAGAATTTTTATATGGTTATCGAAGAACCCGTGCAGTTGACTGTGTAAAATATGGACATTTGTCGATTCGTATTTTGTACTTATAGCAACTCTTCTAACTGTGTGATTAGACTGTAGTGATTACATAATGGCTAATGATTTAAAATATTAATAGTTCTATTAGATTCGAACTGATTTGTTTGTGAAAAAGAAGATCCACGACCAACTAATGCAATATCGAATGACGACATTGGTAATAAAGACTTCAACTTCTTAAAATTTGATACAAAATATACAATAATTGCGTATAAATATATATATATATATATATATATATATATATATATATATATATATATATATATATATATCCACGGATCCGCTCTAGCCGTTAGAAATATAACCGAACTAGAATGGCCAGTAATACTAGATCCCTAGATACTCTACAATACTCACAGTCATTGAGTTTAGTCAGTTGCTTCTCTTGTTCTTCCATTGAACGTTGCAATTGTTGCATTGATTCTTCGTAGACCCGTCGGCTCCGATTCTCCTGTTCTTCCATTGTCCGCTGTAGTTGTTGCAGTGAGTCTTGGTAGTCGAGTCGCTGTCTTTCCACTGCGTCCTGAAGGCCGGAGATCGCCGCAAATACACGCGAGTCGACATCGTCGTCGAAACAATGTTTCGCCGTACATTGTGACCTGACTGGTGTCACGTGGATGACACCTACTACAGCACACACCGCCAGCAGAGCAAGTACATGTGCACACATTGCCGTGTAGCGTCGTCGAGTACGTCGGCACTGGGTAAATCTCTACGCGATAATGTCGGTAGACTTCGCGTTGCTCGGCAGTGAGTATTTCACAATGAACTTCCGGGTCGAGCGCCGGCCAGCTACACCCTTTTCATCAAAAGCATGTCACCTTTTAGTTTCATGTATTTGCGCATAGCATAATCGGATGGATTACTGCAACAGTAGCCTGGATGGTGTTTTACGGGAAATTGCATATGGTTGAACCAGTCACGCGAAACGTTTAATTTGTTTGTGCCAGGATGCTTACATAAAAGAGCCGGGTATGTGACAGGGCAGATCTCAGATGTTATACGATATCGGATGCAAATTTTAGATGTGGCATAGAACGAGTAAAACCTACTCATAACATCGCTAAGCAATTATGAACATGTTGTTATTTAGTGATACCCTGAAAGGCAATATTGTGAACAATTGAACTATAATAAACTATTATTATTAATTGTCGCGTTCACGGGAGCACCGTGCTCATAGACTAGGCTTGACTCGATGACAAGTCGAACGAGATCCTTCGCGCTTGTGTAACGTCGAAACATAACCATAATCTCAGAATATATACAATGATATAATTTGAATGTAGCATAATTGTATTTATGATAATATTGAGGAAACGGAAAACTCCACAGATGGAATTCTAGCTATAACCTTTGAAAAATTGAACAATATGTCGAAAAAGTTAAAACCCGTGAATAAGACCGTTGGGGTCCATAGAACACATGCCAATTTTCTGCCATTCAAATACAAAATTAAGGGAGATACGTGACCACAAACAAACAAACAAACAAACAAACAAACAAACAAACAAACAAACAAACAAACAAACAAACAAACAAACAAATAAAACACTTAATAAAAACGCGAATAAGCCAAGAAGCGCACCCCTTTATAATATCGACAACAATTTCAATAAACACTCTTTTATCGATCTAGGTTTTGTGAAAAATTTGTCATGGTAGTTGGTTGCGTTCAGGTTTCAACCTATACGTATGTTTGTTAAAAACTGTGATTACGTTCTGAGATGCAAACAAACGTCAGATCCATGTATTTAATTATTAAACTTCCCTAGACACAATTGTTTCATCGACCGATGGATAGCCTTATTTTGTGAAGTCGAAATTACTTCAGTGTTGAAACGACAAAGGGCGCCCAAAGATTGCCTCGATATTCAGAGAGACGGACACAACATCAGCGGCGTGTACGAGGTCTATCTGGAACAGGCGCGGAAGCTCGCGAAGGTGTACTGTGATTTGGAATAACGGCGGGTGGTTTGTACGTACACAAGTTATTCAAATGCATTATTATTTTGTGTACGTATTCATACGTATATCGGTGTAAAGCACTAAGAGCAGCATTAAACATGGTCCTTAACAATGTAAAAATTTATTATATGGTTCTATACCCCTAGGTAAATTTGAAGTTTCGGTGGTACGGCTGCAAGATATATTTAACAGCACCTCTCCCCACATGTTCCGATAGAGCGGGGCGGTGGTGAAGCTCTTATTCTCAACCTTTCACGAATAATGTCGTTTCCGATGCAGTGCTGAAGCAGAAAAACATCTCGGAGTCCAAAAAGACCAGGACTTGACGTTCCAACCCCATATTAACAGTGCCATCAATAAATCGACAAGGATGATTGGACTAATCAAGATAACATTTACTTGTAACAACCATTCCAACATTGTTCAAAACAATGGTCCTCTCCCACATCGAATACGGAAATATTATCTAAATCAAACGCCGCGACACAAAACTAGTACCCACCATACAAAACAAGCCATATTAAGACCGCCTGGAAGCCCTAGACCTACTATCATTCCACCACAGACGACGACGAGGCGACATGGTCCAAGTTTATAAGATAAATCAACAAATTTACCGTCTGAACCAAACCCTCCTTTTCACTACACATACAAGGCAGAACATAAGAGGACATAATCAGAAAATATCAAGAAAAGAACCAACACACTGCTAAGAAGACATTCATTCAGTTCAAGAATTATCGACGACTGGAACTCCCTACCCGAAAACATCATAATCAGGTCTTCATTAAATACCTTCAAAAACAGAATCGACAAACACGTGTGTGTGTGTGTGTGTGTGTGTGTGTGTGTGTGTGTGTGTGTGTGTGTGTGTGTGTGTGTGTGTGTGTGTGTGTGTGTGTGTGTGTGTGTGTGTGTGTGTGTGTGTGTGTGTGTGTGTGTGTGTGTGTGTGTGTGTGTGTGTGTGTGTGTGTGTGTGTGTGTGTGTGTGTGTGTGTGTGTGTGTGTGGTGTGTGTGTGGAATGCGTGTGTGTGGTGTGTGTATGTATGTGTATGTATATATGTGTGTGTGGGTGTGGTGTGCGTGTGAGTGTGGTGTGCGTATGTGTGGTGTGTTTGTGATGTGTGTGTGGGTGTGTGTGTCTGTGTGTGGTGTGTGTGTGTTTGTGTATATGTGTGGCGTGCGTGTGTGTATGTGTGTGGTGTGTGTGGTGTGTGTATGGTGTCAGTTAATGTGTGCGTACTTTAGTCACGTATGTGTGTGTGCGGTCGTACTAAGCCTAGTAGACTTGTGCGTACAACTAATGTTTCATGACCCTACAGCATTGGACGCCATTATCTTCAATTCAGGTGCACGTACGATCCAATATCTAAACAACGTAACATAATCTCTGTACTTATACAAGAATGCGTTACACATATTTCCCAACCCAAGACCGTCTTGCCGACCTAGAGACAACCTCTTAAGATATGGCGAACTCGTTTCTCTTGACATGATTCACTCTTACACACCTGCGGTTAATTAGATTGTTTTGTTACATTCATTCCGTGTCCGCCGCGAGGGAAAGTAGACCACAGTCCCGAGAGAGTTCGACTCAAAATATGTGGACCGTGACGAAAAAAAATAGCTCGCTAATTAAGCGGAACCAATGTAGGCCGCTCGCCATTTGAGCGTGCTGGCGCCCGTCACCGCTGGTTCAAACACAAGCGTCCTCGTGTTATGTTGCGGCTGACGCGTCTGACTGTGCTATCGCCTGTATGGTCGGCGAGATGATATCGTTGGCACGGTGGCTATGTTCTTGATTCAAGGCCAAAATTAGTGAGGAAGTTAGTGGTGACTTCAGCTCTCCAGTTGGAATAATACGCGTGAATAATTTGGATTGGATTTGCCTTCGTTGGATCACACAGGGCAACAGAGAATTGCCGTTAGTTTGTTCCACCTGTTTCAGTAATCGCCGATTTCTCCAGCTTTTGTCGTCAGTGAGTGGCACAGTTATTCTGTACAGGTGCTCCCGGTGTATGTAGCTGTGTCACGCTTGAGTGGTCACCAATAACCCCGATGAACTTCCTGTTGCCAGGTATCGGCAAACGAGCGTGTTGATTAGATTTGGGGACCGTTTCATGAAGATATTTATTACTTTGTTACCATACCAGGCGATCCTATTCAATTCATTTACTAATATTAGAAATTCGTGGTCTACTTTATTCTGACTTAGTTTTCGAGGTACACGTAATTATGTTATATTCCTAGAAATGTTGTTTGACGTCTCACGTGCATCATAACACAATTCAATACAATGACAGTTTATTGTATTTAACACATATATAACGTAGTACATATAAGTAATTATTACACTCGTCAAAAGAACCCGCTTCCTCGCCATTCCATATCACATGTGTCAGACCAACAGTGGGAAATACGACTTACCCCTCTCCGCTCGTACGAAGTCATGATATGAGACAATACGAGACCAGTAGCAGGGTGTTACAGGGAGAGACTAGGTAACTTAACAAGATAAATATCCTGAATATTCTACTCAGTGCCATAACAGTAATTTAAAATCATATTACTAATATTGTCCGTCCATTCCGTCGTCCGCCCTTCCGTCCTTCCGTCCTTCCGTCCTTCCGTCCTTCCGTCCTTCCGTCCTTCCTTCCTTCCTTCCTTCCTTCCTTCCTTCCTTCCTTCCTTCCTTCCTTCCTTCCTTCCTTCCTTCCTTCCTTCCTTCCTTCCTTCCTTCCTTCCTTCCTTCCTTCCTTCCTTCCTTCCTTCCTTCCTTCCTTCCTTCCTTCCTTCCTTCCTTCCTTCCTTCCTTCCTTCCTTCCTTCCTTCCTTCCTTCCTTCCTTCCTTCCTTCCTTCCTTCCTTCCTTCCTTCCTTCCTTCCTTCCTTCCTTCCTTCCTCCTCCTCCTCCGTCCGTCCGTCCGTCCGTCCGTCCGTCCGTCCGTCCGTCCGTCCGTCCGTCCGTCCGTCCGTCCGTCCGTCCGTCCGTCCGTCCGTCCGTCCGTCCGTCCGTCCGTCCGTCCGTCCGTCCGTCCGTCCGTCCGTCCGTCCGTCCGTCCGTCCTGTCGTCCGTCCGTCCGTCTCGTCCGTCTCGTCCGTCCGTCCGTCCTCCGTCCGTCCGTCCGTCCGTCGTCGTCCGTCCGTCCGTCCGTCCGTCCGTCCGTCCGTCCGTCCGTCCGTCCGTCCGTCCGTCCGTCCGTCCGTCCGTCCGTCCGTCCGTCCGTCCGTCCGTCCGTCCGTCAGTCGTCCGTCCGTCCGTCCGTCCGTCCGTCCGTCCGTCCGTCCGTCCGTCCGTCCGTCCGTCCGTCCGTCCGTCCGTCCGTCCGTCCGTCCGTCCGTCCGTCCGTCCGTCCGTCCGTCCGTCCGTCCGTCCGTCCGTCCGTCTGTCTGTCTGTCTGTCTGTCTCTCTGTCTGACTCCCTCGCCCCCTTCTTGCTAAAGACAACTGATGCAATAACAGGCGTTTATGTTGATTGTGGATGCTGAATCAATGATAAAAGAACAGCGGAGTTTGGGGAAAAGAGCGAAGTAGACTGTGTGGACGGCAAGGAGAGAGTGATACGTGACGGTAGATGGGAATAAGAATGCAAGAAGGAGATAGGTGGATCATGACATGTTGAATGTCTGGCACATTATTCCGGAGCAATAACAGAATGAGGAATATAACAAAACGTGACTCCATCTATAGGACCCCGCTGAAGACAACGAGCAGTTCGTTGTTAGTACAAGAAATGCAAGTCTCCAAATAAAGTTACGTATACGTTAAAATTTAAAGATATGTTGCTATATAAGTCGTAACTTAAATATAAAAATAATAATAATACAATTAAATATACAAATAAATACTTACGTAAGTTGTGCATTTGTTGTACAAAGCTGTACTAGAGGGACTGAAAGTTAAGTAAAAGTGATATAGATGTAAATAAAAAAAATATTTATTTATAAACAGTGCACAAACACATGTTTGTGTAGAATGCGAGAGAGAGAGAGAGAGAGAGAGAGAGAGAGAGAGAGAGAGAGAGAGAGAGAGAGAGAGAGAGAGAGAGAAGACAGACAGACAGACAGACAGACAGACAGACAGGCAGACAGGCAGACAGGCAGACAGGCAGACAGGCAGACAGGCGGAGACGGGGACGGGGACGGGGACGGGGACGGGGACGGGGACGGGGACGGGGACGGGGACGGGGACGGGGACGGGGACGGGGACGGGGACGGGGACGGGGACGGGGACGGGGACGGGGACGGGGACGGGGACGGGGACGGGGACGGGGACGGGGACGGGGACGGGGACGGGGACGGAGGCGGAGACGGAGACGTAGACGGAGACGGAGACGGAGACGGAGACGGAGACGGAGACGGAGACGGAGACGGAGACGGAGACGGAGACGGAGACGGAGACGGAGACGGAGACGGAGACGGAGACGGAGACGGAGACGGAGACGGAGACGGAGACGGAGACGGAGACGGAGACGGAGACGGAGACGGAGACGGAGACGGAGACGGAGACGGAGACAGGAGACGGAGACGGAGACGGAGACGGAGACGGAGACGGAGACGGAGACGGAGACGGAGACGGAGACGGAGACGGAGACGGAGACGGAGACGGAGACGGAGACGGAGTGAAAAAGAGACTGAGAAGCAGACACAGTGGCAATGCCGCGCACGGAGACGAGATAGAGATAGACAGACGACATACAGGCAGAGACTGAGAAAGAGACATATACAGGGAAGGGATAGAGGCAGTGTTAGCGAGAGTGATATGTATAAGGAGAAGAAAAGCTGTAGACATGCTGTTAATGAGATATGTCCTGTCATGCATGGTTGCATTTGTCTTACTGGCCACTGTAAAGATGGTCTTGAAAGGATGTGCCCTGTCACGCATCAATGATCGTCGCTCAACCGTCACAAGGAAGGAAAGAAGAAGCATGCCTAACGGTAACCATTCTTAGAAATGTTGTCAACACTTCCACCATCGTGCTTAGCTATCCCCGCCCCCAGTACACACAAAATGGCCAGTGTTTAACAAGAGTTAACAAGATTTAACAAGATTGCCACCTAGAGATTCAACTCTAGATGGCAGGTGGACTAGGAAGCCATTTGGCTTATCGAGAGTCCAACCTATCTATCTAAGTATACCCCGCCCGTCTTAGGTATATGTCGATTTTATTTTTAAATATATTAGCACTACTAGCTCCTACACAATCAGCTGATAATCCGTTCCATTCGTTTACTGTTCTTTGTGAAAATGAAAATGTTCTAATATCTAGTCTACACTGCTTCTTTGCTAATGCAACTCCATGTCCTCTAGTCCTTCTCTCTTCCTTGACTGTGAAAAAAATATTTCTGTCAATATTTTCATATCCATTCAATATTTTAAACACCTCAATCTGATCTCCTCTCAATCTTCTGGTTTCTAGTGTTGTTAAACCACATTCTTTTAGACGCATTTCATAACTAATATTCCTGAGTTTTGGTATAATATTGGTTGCTCTCCTTTGTACTCTTTCTAGCATATCAATATCCTTCTTGCGATATGGCCTCCATGCTTGTATACAATATTCTAAGTGAGGCCTAACTATTGTTTTATACAGCGGTATTATTTGTTCTTTTTCTTTGTACACTATATTTCGACTAATTAATCCAAGAATTTGGTTTCCCTTCGCTGCTGCAATTCCACACTGCTCTGATACCTTCATGTCAGCACTAATAGTTAACCCTAAGTCCTTTTCCTTTAAGGTAGTATTTAGTACAGTATCACCCATTGTATATTGTGCATCTTCATTCCCATGTCCTGTGTGAAGGCACTTACACTTTCCAAAATTAAACAGCATTTGCCACTTCTCAGACCATTCTATCAACTTATTAAGATCATCTTGTAAATACTGTCTATCTGCATCACTTTAAATTTTCCTAAACAGTTTTGTGTCGTCTGCAAACTTCAACATTTCTTTCACCGTCACCCGTCATTGGTACTGAAGAACTTCAGACGAAAGCCTCTACAGGTAAAAAGAAATTTAAGATCTTGAATTTGGATATGAAAAATGAAAACCATTGATTGGAAAAGAACTGTCCTATTGCAAATTGCATTTCTCACATTCCGTGTGTGATGTTTATGCTAGAGATCATTTACAATTTAGGCAACCGCGTTTCTTTATTAAAATAGTTGCATACATTAGTTAAACGATTTACACATCACTTAGTCAGTTTCAAAGAACTGAATTCATCATGGGAAAACCAGCTTGGGAATCAGCTTTAAGTAGAAAGGCGGTTGCATATTTGTAGGACATCACTGAAAGTGGGTTGTTGCCATGGTTTGATATATGTGTGACCCGCCCGCCCGCCCGCCCGCCCGACCGCCCGCCCGCCCGCCCGCCCGACCGCCCGACCGCCCGCCCGCCCGCCCGACCGACCGACCGCCCGCCCGCCCGCCCGCCCGCCCGCCCGCCCGCCGACCGCCCGCCCGCCCGACCGCCCGACCGCCCGACCGCCCGACCGCCCGACCGCCCGACCGCCCGACCGCCCGACCGCCCGCCCGCCCGACCGCCCGACCGCCCGACCGCCCGACCGCCCGACCGCCCGACCGCCCGACCGCCCGACCGCCCGGACCGCCCGACCGCCCGACCGCCCGACCGCCCGACCGCCCGACCGCCCGACCGCCCGACCGCCCGACCGCCCGACCGCCCGACCGCCCGACCGCCCGACCGCCCGACCGCCCGACCGCCCGACCGCCCGACCGCCCGACCGCCCGACC
>JAODUO010002301.1:25000-30580 GCA_025642075.2 Ridgeia piscesae
GCTCGGCTACATAACTTCGCCGAGAAAACAGTATGGTAGGTTTACCAGCGTTTGAATGTTAACCGTGTGGGGCTAAACAATGCTGTCACCTCATAGATACTGGTTAATCCTGCCGTAATTCCTATTTTATAAACAACTGCAAATTTGTATTTCTATAATTTGTTGTGTTAATATCAGTTTAACTTTGAATAGTTTTTATAATGCAGCATTATCTGATAAAAAGGTATCCTTCTTTAATTTGTTTATTTTCAAATTCGGCCAGAGAACCAATCGGCGTCTCTACACTAATCTGGGGTAAGGCCGCCGTGTCGGTCACATCGGCAAGCCATGTTGAGAGACTGGAAAGTGCTGCCTTCTCACGGAGTTTGGTAAAATCGAGGGTATGCGCTCAAGTGAAGTCGATCAATCAACCGCTAGGCGTCACTACGGTTTCGTTTCGCGTGACTGCTTCAAAACTATGCAATTTCCTTTGACATCAATAACATCGTCGAATGCAGGAGCAATGAAGGGGTGCTGATAGAAATGATTTTGAAAAATCAACGGGGTGCAGTTAAAGGTATTTTAGGTAGTGAACAATTCTATAAAGCGCCAAACGTAAAACATCATCCATGCAGTTGCAGTAATCCTATGCCATGCGCATTTCCCAAATACATACGTCGAACTAAAATGTGACATACTTTTGATGAAAAGGGTGTTGCTGGCGGGCGCTCGACCCAGTGTAGCGCTTACATTTTTCCGGCGTTATAAAAGTTCCGATTGACGTTTCTGTGCATGCGCGATACATGTAAACTCATCAATGTGCAGCGAAAAGACAAAGCATTTAAGGTATAAATACTACGGGTTTTTCGCTAGGATGTATATAACCTCTCAGCAAAGTTATTTGTCGCAAATTAACACGAGGCAAACAAGTTTTGAGGCATATTTTGTTAGCATGCGTAAATCACGTGACAGTAGTGCGCCATAATCCGTGACAGTGATTTATAAAAAAAAACGTAATATTTTATTGGATTGAACAACATTTTAAGAAACTCTTCACAGTAATTATCACATGAAAGTTAACAAACACAGTCCTTGAGGGGAAGTCCCTTGAACGAGGCTGTTAATGACCGGTAACCTGTCGTAGCCGCTTTTGTGGACTCTAATCACCGAGGTCGTCGCGGTTACATTCACCCCGATTGACGCTAAGGTCACAACTGACACAAGGGTTGTATATAGGCACACTTGGCGTCGACAACGTAAGTACGTATGCCTGTGGCCCCAGTCATCACCGCGCGCCAGAAGACGCTATGGCTGATTCTCTATCCATTTCAAGTCCCTTTCAAAAACTCCTCTTTTCACGTCAGCCAGTGAAATCGCCCACGAGGAATGTGATATAACATTGTGGCTGATTTCAGATTTAAAGTTTAGGGCACGAATGGGTCATTACATTGGGATTCCCACCACGCTTCAAATTAGGACGGCTATTTGCGCTGTTCTCACGGCTGGTGCTGTGGCGAGTGGTAAAGTCAATTGCTAAGAAAGGTATAACACAAGATATTTATGACCTGATTTTCCTAGTATTCATCAGTCGGAAGCTACAACTGTCATCCATCGTTAGAATATTATTCTTGTGTCCAGTCGCTAATCAGCTCCAGTCGCGCGGAGTCTCGCCATGTATCGTAACCTACTTACAGGCCCTATTGCAGAGTCGATAAATATTCTAGTTGACGTCAGATCTATGGATTGATACTTCAGGGAGCGGTGATGGATAGGAAAGATTATAAAGTTACAGTTTTAAAGGACGGCAGAGTTGTGAAATAGCTTCAACTGATGTAACAAGAGAAGGCGCTTTTACAGAAAAAGCACCGGTCTTAATGTTACCATTTACTCTTGTCTGGGGATATTTTGAAACATAAAGACGTCAACCACGTTATTGGTTCAGTAATACAACCGTGACCGCGGTCACGGTTGTATTACTGAACCAATAACGTGGTTGACGTCTTTATGTTTCAAAATATCACTGACTCTACCTGTTTGATGATCGAAATAAAGCCTGCAACGATACATGTTTGATGTTCCTATCAAAACACCTAACCTCATCTCTTTGATGCCCCAGCCCAATTCTAACAACACACCTTTGATTTGATTAAAAACAAACAGTATCATTCTGATGTGCGCAAATCCTTATGGACCTAGAACATAAGTATGTGCGAGCAGATATATATATATATATATATATATATATATATATATATATATATATATATATATATCAGAGCCGTAATGTAACGAAGTACTTTACTTCGTTACTTTACTTAAGTAGAAAAGTTTACTTTTCATGAATAACGAAGTACATCTTTTTGGAAGTACTTTTACTTGTAACGAAGTACAAATATGTGTACTTTTTCTAAATGTAGTGAAGTACTCAAAATGTCTGTGTTACATGTTTGCCGTTAGCATAGATTTATTTACAAATATCAGCCGGAATGTACAACAAACAGACATGTTAAGTGTCCTGGACTGGCCAGACTTCTACATCAGTTTAACAAACGATTTGCTTTGTCACCTGATGAAGCCAGTGAGATAATTGCAATATAGGGTCTGGGGGTGAAGCCAGTGCGCCTGAACTAGGTGTCACAACTGCAGTGCAAAAAACAATGCTGATGAATGACACTGGCCCTGAGGTTATTTAAAGCCTTGCAGTGACTAGACATGAAAAACAGCTGCCTTACTTGTCTTCTTGTGTCGTGCATATTGTTGACACAGTTTATTAGCTTTAGATGTTCACTGTGAACTACACATGCTATAGACATCGAAGGCTCCCCGTTATCGCCCACCGCAAACCGGCCGGTCTTGTGGAACCACATCTTTATAATCTCTATCTATTTTTAATATAGATCAGTGTAATTGTTTAATTTAACTACATTATTTTTTTAATGTTACAATTAGTGATTATTACAAATGAAAACATATTTAAAAAAATACGTTATTGTAACCATTCATCTAGATCGAATGCCTCCTAAATCTAATCGTAATCGTGAAATGTGTATAGCGCTGTAACACATGATAAAATTCATCACACATCCATCTATAACCCACTATGGTAATAAACATTTTAAGAACGATATACTACTCCCATAACAGCGTGAATTACTACTAGTTCAAATTATGAATACGATGGTTGATGTGCGCCTATTATTAAAGCATTGTGTATTTACAGCTTGTAGGCCTACACAATGTTGTTTGCACCATTATTGTTCATGGTGTTAAATATATATGTTTATGCATTGAACAACAAAAATAGCAAACAATATATATATGCTTGATGTACACACAAAATTATAATTGTGAATATTTTGTTTTATTCACAACAGTTGGCTGCATCGCCCATTGAGAACATCTTTCAGGAGAAAAGTACTTTTGTGTTTACTTCAAGTACATTTTACTTGAGTAGCTTTTTCTAGGGTTACTTTTACTTTTACTTAAGTGGTGCGGTCGTCATGGAGATCCGCCATCTTGACGCTAAATAACATAATACTTACTATACATTGTCTACCAAACCCAAACGACTATGTGCTATTTTGATAGATAATACATGTTCCCCGTTAGACTGCAATAGTCGTGAATAGACTATAAGATGCGTTCTTGAAGGTGTTGTTTTTAGCTCGCCATAATCGTTAACCAGCCAAATAGACACTATGTGTGCGAGTCAATATTGCTGCGAGACTAATAGGATTTGCATCGACTAGAACTGAAGGTTCTTCTGGAGAATTATATTAAGCCGTGACGGTTGTTTGCGTCAGTAATTTCTTCAGCTTGTCGAAGGCTGTTTGTTCAGTTTGCCATACGTTACAACGCATTCCAATGTTTTATTGTAAGTGCAATGAAAACACGTGGCAATAATCTTTTCTTATCTGACACGGCATTCTGTCTGGTGAGCTTTGTGCGAGGCTCATTCATAGTTCCGTAGTCAGAGTTTAACCTAGAGGCGTATTGTGTCACACCGGGCAATGAATATACCTCGTTGATATACCTGGGTGGAGCCATCTGGTCCGCTATTTCGCTGCTCAAGAGGTTGCTGAAGATGTATGATTCTAGAACGTAGAATGTGTAGCTTGTTTATGATCCATAGAATGGGAAACGAGTCATGGAACCTTAAGCGTATCGTTTTAGAATTGGAAAACCATGCCTGGAGTTGCTGGTTAGTGTGCCGTATGTTGGCGTTGCGGCCGTAGGTGCTGGCCACTAACAGAATAAATTACAAATTCAATGGGACAGTTCATACTTCGACAACCGAAGTGAATGGAAACACGTGGGCGATTACGTCGTTGTCCGCGATGACCTCAGTGAATACTGTTCACACTATAAGCATTGAACTTACTTAAAGACGGCTTATGCAGCAGTAGTGTTCTCGACGACAGGCGCAACAATGAATCTCGATTCGGCCACGACAACTTTGCTCTCCCGGCCATTCACAGCTCTGTTCAAGGGACGCCCCCTCAAAGGCTTTGTTTAATAGTGTTGCTAAACTACCCCTTACATTTTTCAAAGTGATGCTATCAGAGCGTGAGAAATGACTATTACGAGCCGGATTGCGCTGGACCGGAGCTGAGTAGATTTTGCGTTACAAATAAATTACGTGTTGTGTCCAAGCAATGTGTCGCTGTACATTGTGACCTGTGCCGTGCAGCGTAGTCGAGCACGTCATCACTGAGTAAATCTCTACTAGATAATGTCGGCACACTTCGTCGCCTTGTTCGCAATGAGTATCTCGCAATGAACTTCCGGGATGAGCGCTGGCTAACTACACTCTTTGACTCGTTGAAATACCTGGGTGGAGCCACCTGGTCTGCTGTTTCGCCGCTCAGGAGGTTGCTGAAGATATATGATTCTAGAACGTAGAATGTGTCCGAGTGTTGTTTGATGTGTAGCTTGTTTATGATCCATAGAACGGGGAAACGAGTCATGGAACCTTAAACGTATCATATTGGAATTGGAAAACCATGCCTGGAGCTGCTGGTCAAGCCCCAGTCACACCGGATCGTACGATTTCTGGATCGTGGGATTGGTTGCGATTTGGCAGAGATACGACCAATCGGCAATGTTTGCGACAATCGCCTTAGCGGTCGTATGCTGCGATTGCTTTAAGACTGGTGGTAGACCATCGTACGATTGGTTGCACGCTTGATCGTGCGATCACCAACGATTGGAGAAGATTGATCGCAAGATCAGTCGTAGGTAATCGTGCGACTAGTCGCAGGTACCCACGATTAAACGTACGATCAATCGTGGGTACCAGCGACAAGTCGCACGATCAGTCGTGTCTACCTGCGACCACTCGCACGATCAGTCGTGTATACATACGACCAGTCGCACGACTGATCGCATGCAGCCGCAACCAGTCGTGCGATGGGTCGCAGGTCATTCAATCAGCTATAAAAGGCTCTCAATCGTTCATCAGGATCAATAGCTAGCTCCAAGGTCCCAAGGCGTGTACTTCAGAAGTGTAGTAGTTATACATACGTCATCACTCGCTATGCCTACCAAGAAGGGGAAGGGACGTAGAAAAAGTATGCAATATGATGTCGTCCGGGAAACTGA
>JAODUO010002302.1:0-32406 GCA_025642075.2 Ridgeia piscesae
GCATGAACAATTCGAACCTGATGCAGATGGGGCCACTGTGCCCGAGAGTCGGCGTCTCCAAACTGTTTGAATGGAAACGAAGAACAATCACCAATGTTGCACTTGACACACAATAGCAATGCATTATACCTTAATTCAGTCACGCTATCTATACATCGACCTACCGCAAACAGGCTTGTGCCTGGCATGATTCACGGATGCATACTATTTCAGTAATAAACTACGTTAGGCCGACGCGGTTCCTTCTTCAAAAATGCATATTCCGAGACTGTTTTACGGATAAAGGATAAATCCTTCTCGTGAAAAGTCATATTTTAATTATGTTTCATATATTTAAGACGGAACTACCCGTGCGGTATGTTACGTCTGTGTTTATAGCAGGTTAGATAATAACTAAAACTTGATTTTGTACAACGTTAGCATGGTAGGCAGACAATTATTTGATATCCTTACGTGAACGGTTTTGTGGAAAGATATACTGTTGTAATAGTAATATTCCCAATTCCCAATAACATCACAAGGTATTTAGCCCGATCGACAGCCCTACTCACTAGGCCTTGTTGCCTTTGACCAGGAACTTGGCGTGCACCTGGACGTACCACCGTCCCTTTTTGGCTCCCGTGTTACCCCGATACCATTCGAACCCGTGCTGTCGAGGCGTCATCCCACATAAGTCCTCCTCCTCGAAGTCACACACGAAGGGCAGTTCAGCTAAAGGCAAAAACGTCTTCTAATTACGACATCCAATGTGTGTCTTGATGAACTGCATCGGTACGAGATAATGCATATCTTAAGTATGATGCGGAATCGAACGAGGGGCCAATGTTGTGTTTTAGTGTATCTTGGCGGTTAGTAGCCCAGTGTTTTTGCAATATGCGTCATTCTTTATGTCCATAATGTTACAGGATGCACATACTACTGGTGTATTTCCTCTTCTTAGCAATGCCTATGGTGAAACGTGGAAGGAAAAACGGTCCTCCAACCCACACCGCTTGTTCCACACCAGTCCATTTGGTCCAACCCAGACTGCATGCGCCACCCCAGACAGTTTGCTCCACCCAAGAACGCTTGCTTCACCCCAGACCGCGTGCTCCACCACAGAGCGTTTGCTCCACCCAAGAACGCTTGCTACACCCCTGACTGCTTGCTCCACCCGAGACCACCTGCGTCATCCTTGACCGCTTGATCCACCCCAGATCGCTTGCTCCAAACCAAACCGCTTGCTCCACCCTAAACCACTTGCTCCACCACAGGCCGTTGAAGTGGAGCACATTCACATGTGATAATTGTCACGACAACACACGTCAATAATACGTAAAAGACGGCACAAAGACCCTAGTTGCGATAGAGCGCCCTCTGTCGGATTAATAATTGTGGTACCTCATTGTGCTGATGTCTCCAGTGACACCTGCGTTTGTTCAGTGGTGGTGCCAGGCCATTCTCTCGTTCACGGACACGCGCGATATTGAGTTGTCACCCCACGTCCTAATCTACAGTTGTGTTCATAGGCGATTTATTACGCTCTTTTCGTTGAGATCGGTGTTTTCAGGAGATGCCATGTAACATATGTTGTAGTATGTGGTCGGGCTACACTTCTGTCAGGACTGCTGAATATTAGTACTGACTAATGTGAGTTCAAAGGCACATTTTATGGTGCCCTGTCACAGACGCATATGCCTACTAGCAGATGTGAAGAAACGGATTCAGTAAGTGACTTTTCTATTCGAGACGATGGTTGTAGAGCCAGAGCGGTCGTATGCCGACACCGCAGAAAAATACAAATTTGTCTATCCAACAAAAGAAAGAATGTCAGCACAGTTTGTCAGACGTCAATATACGCAATCGCTTATATAATCAGCTGAACGTGCACCGCAGGTGAGCGCCAAGCAATTCAGTTATGAGTAAGCAGTCTGCACTGTAATGTTAACAAATCATGGTATCTTGCCTTATACTGTTGAGGATGAGCACTAGTTGATAAGAGTTTGTTGGAGGCACACCTCCGAATAAGAAACGTTACGAAGGGCGCCGTCAGGAAACAAACTAATATAATTGAACAGCTGGGTTTCCAAGAGTATTGCAAAATTAGTATCGTGATATTTGTAACGTGTACACCGCATCGTATCGAAATAGATGTATCACAATCGGGGTGTTCCGCTTCATGTGTATGCAGCATACATTTAGGTTTAAACGAAATGAAAACTACACATAGCAATGATCAATAAGACATTTCTGATTATATCGATGTAATGCACGCTACAAATAACATTTCACGGAAAGGCATCGATGTTATCATAGGAATTTACAATATAGTTCGGAATGCATGTTGTTTAAACCTACGTATTTCTAGTTATAGATTCCTCATCTACCTGTCGAAAAGACACGATTGATGTAAATTCCACTAATGCATGTAAGCAAAAGTCGCCTTACTTGGGCAAGATCCTGGGAGAATCTTCAACTTGTCAATGGCGATGTCACTTTGAACGTGCTTCCCTCTGGTGCCAACGAACACAATCTGTGAGAGACGATTTTGATTAATTTGCACTGGCAGAACAATGTCACAGTACGATCATCTACCACATGCGCACCGAACTAAGAATCTTTACAACCACGGTTGAACCGATGATCGTAATAGGTTGTGAATCTCGAACACTAACTTAAACACCATAGAAAATACTTGACTGTTCATACGCCGGGTTACTACATAATATATACCACGTGTCATTGCACGATCACATCAGTAACCAGTATCTATATGGCAGACTAGCACGAACTTCTACCATACCATCGAGAGACAATGGTGTCTACGCTTGAAAGGACATGTGATGCGTCACCGCGAAACTGCAAACCAATTTCTTGTTTCGAACAAATAATTGAGATACCCTCTCTGTAGAGACACTGGTCTCATCAGGACTTGTCTAGATACCTCAACTGCTCATTATGTCGCCACGGTAATAACATACGTTACCTTACATGATATCGCAGCAGATCACTGATCTACTACAAAATATTCACTATAATTAGAAGAACAAAAACGACGTATGTAAGACACATCAGAAACCTATGTCCAACGAAATACATTTTACTTCGTCGCAGTTGGTAGGCGAGAAACTTCCTGTGATCACCAGGTGTGCATCTCATAACGTTGAAATAAAACAGAGCATTTACTCGTAATAACAATTTGGTGATTAGCAGGATCTACATCTTTGTAATGTTTGTGGTAAAGTTCAACAATTTATTGAACCAACACAAAATGTAAACAAATTAATTTTGCATTGTCGGTGTTAGAAGTAAGATGTTATACATTTGTTATATAAAAATCGTGTATTTAAAAAATACTCAGTGGAAGATAATGTACAAAACATTAGTTTAGTGGAAAACAATAACCTATGAATTTCAAAACACTCTAGTCGTAGGTCTATACGTATTTATTGTTATGTTATGATAAAGGCAAACCTTCCCATAACGTTATTAGTTATGTGCTACCGTGTTGTGTTCAGTTTAATTTAAAAACACTCCAGCTTGACTAAACGTCGAAAGTCGCGAGACAACAGACCAGGAGTACTTACGACCAGTCGACCTACCTTCTCCTCAGGCGTGATCATGGCAACGATGGCCGCACAATTCCACGTATCATTGTGGTCGCCTGAACGCGTGAAGAGGAGGTTGCCTGTAGTTTGTGATGATGACGTTAACACGAGCAGATTGCCCGCGCCAGGGCCCCCGTACATCGAGTATAAGAATTTGATGCAGACGCGGCCACGGTATCCGAGAACCGGTGTGTACAAGCTGTTCGACAGATAACATCGAATGTGACACGATTAAAAGAGGCTGACGAAATGCGTGCTGTGTGACTTCTCCATACATAAATATGATAATCAGCCATGCCATGCCCATGCCAGGGACAAGCTCAAGAAGATTTACTATCACAATTTGATCCATTTATTTAGAAAAACTTCGGCTTTACAAAATAACACGAGAGCTGTAAATAAGCAAATATTCGGGTACTGGATATTTTGTTGATAGGTATGCAGAAGACAATTTTGTATAACCTCGTTGCATTTAGTCAAGTTTAGATTATTTATCATATATAAAGTGGTCGCGCGATCGTACTTCCCGGAAGTTTCGAAAAATTAACATAAATAATATCCCTACTTCTCGTAATGTAAGCCAGGTGACATCCAACCCCAACAGCTTTGTGACATTCATGTGACATCCAACCCCAATAGCTTTGTGACAATCATGTGACATCCAACCCTAACAGCTTTGTAACAATCGTGTGACATCCAACCCCAACAGCTTTGTAACAATCATGTGACATCCAACCCCAATAGCTTTGTGACAATCATGTGACATCCAAACCGAATAGCTTGGTAACAATCAAGTGACATCCAACCCCAACAGCTTTGTGACAATCATGTTACATCCTTCCTCCAACAGCGTTGTGACAATCATGTGACTTCCAACCCCAACAGCGTTGTGACAATCATGTGACATCCAACCCCAACAGCGTTGTGACAATCATGTGACATCAAACCCCAATAGCTTGGTAACAATCATGTGATATCCAACCTCAAGAGCTTTGTGACAATCATGTAACATCCAATCCCAACAGCTTTGTGACAATCTGCCCCTCCATTAAGATTTGACACAAAATACTATTCTTGGAATAACATTTGTTGTGTGAACGAGTTTGATTTATGTGTTGGTTAGGTAACAATTGGACCTAATCGATATGACAATTTCGTCAAGCAAATCTAAACGCTACGAGAGGCTATATTATAAATACTAGCTATACAGATTCTACTCATGACATAAAAAAGAAAATACGCCGCCAACGCAATAATATACAGTTACGGAACTTAACATTATTAAACAGTCACTGCAGTGCAAATCCGGATGTTTCTGCCATCTAGGAGAAATACAAGAGGTTGTGTGACAAGCAACCCGTGTAACAACCAATCCCTGTCTCCCAAACAATGGCAGATTATGTGTTGAAACTGGTGTCAGAATGAGTCATTGAAAACATAACAGGATCATATGAATTCAAATAAAATTCATTTAAAATCAGTTTAAGAATATAATTATGAATGTCAGATCAGGATCAGACTATTAATAATAATTAATTTGCATGACTTAAACAAGACACCATGACATTCTTTGCAATTCCTTCGGGAGTGGTTTTGTGGAGAGTCCAACGGAAAATGAATGCATAATTTTGCATTTCCCACTTTTTTTACGTAAAAATTCCTACGTGACACTGATGTAATAGCGATGCTGCATTCCCAATATTATCGAAGTTAAGTAACCCCCGTCGTCACCCTACTCACAAGGCCGTGTCGCCCATGACCCGGGGCGGGCTGGCATCCAAGTAGATGTGCCAGCTTCCCGACTTGGCGCCCGCAGGTGCTGTCCCTCTCGTTGGTGTCCACCCGTCTCGTCGCTCCCAGTCAGACTCGTCGTCTGCTCGCTGCGTCATCCCACAGAAGTCATTCTCGAATTCACACTCGAAGGGTATTTTAGCTTCACCCTTTCCATGTTGACCTGCACAAATCAAACCTAACTTTACCATGTTCAAGATGGTGAAAGTCGAATGTATGTATAATATGTAACAAGATACCGCTTATGGAATTTAAATATATTCATGTAGTCATAAAAAAGTATGACAATTTTAAATGTCAGGAACGTATACCAAATGTATGACCTCTGCACAGCCTGCTCTGAGTAAGTAAAAGCTTTATGTCCTGATGATAACTATGTCACGTTGCATGAGTTCATGCTGGGGCTGGATCACTCAGTTGAAATGCAGTTACAAACTGCTATAACTTTAAACCTGTCAAATTATATTTGTAACAACTAGTTTTGACTTCAATATATTGTGACCGTGATATGGGTATGACTTTGACATTTTATATACAATATTTCTTATATGTGATTTGTTTAGAGGATTATTTATCGGACGTTTATCTACGTTTTTCTGTTCAACTGTCTTCGGGGACAGCAAATTGATCTGCAGATGGAAGTGTAGGCCTACCCTTGACATTACTATTTTTGTGAGACCTTTCTGTGACCTTTTTATGTATGCATTTATACAAATTAACTGACTCAATACATATACCGTTTTGCGATATGCTTCAATAAGTTTACATATGCTTTACTAGCAGTATGACATATAATAAATATATCCATAGCAGATATATTTGTCAATCTTGACATGACTCTTGGCGATGTCTTTCTCTGTAAATAAAATAAAAGGTATCAGTTAAGAAATGCAGCATGGGAATGCTTTCCATACTTATTGATAAGATGCTCAAATACACATGCAAACTATTAACCTCATTAGACAGATTATATATTTAGCTATCCATTTACATCTAAATAGCGTCTCTAAATAATATCCTGTTCAAAGATGCAGTCAGATTATATATTATTAGAATATTCAAAGTTGGCCGTTAATGCGTCAGCGCAATCCCGGTAAATGGGCGATAAATTCAAAGTGACTTAGCTGCAAAGCGTTATATGCGATTTGTATAACATTGTTATGGGTCTTCTTAGTAAATATTAATCTAACTACTAGCCAAACGTAAGGAAACGTCATTAAACTACTACGAAACTATAATTATCTGAACTTATCGCATATTCACTCGTCAAATGCAAAATTAAATAACTAACCCAACATGTTAAACTTTACACGTTGGCATTCTCCGCTCTTGAGCAGAAAAAGCCCAATGAGTACAAACGGCAACCAGCCTACCGACGCGAACCTAGCGGATTTGCAAATACGACCGATGTGTGGGAAGATGCGTCCCAACCCGGCAGAGACGGGGCACGAGTAAAACACTACAGGCGTGTAATAATCATAATAATAAATAAAAAATATTAATACATAAATCAGAAAACACAGATCAGTGAGTTTGACATCGGTGATCTGCAAATTATTAGAAACACTAATTTAAGATCATAAGATGGAATTTCTTGTTAAGCATAATTTTATAAACCCATCTCAACGTGGGTTTGCATAACAAATACACGTATATTATGTTTTATTTTCGAAAATGTGACTAAGTGGGTAGATGATAGATCATCAGTAGATGTGATCAACTTATATTTTTAAAAACCTTTCGTCGACAACGTGCCACATCAAAACTTATTAAATTAACTGAGCATAAAAGTGGTTTAATAACCAAAGATAATGGATGGAAGTTTGATGGGAATCTTCAAATTTAAAATAGGTTTTGAGTAGGGTTCCACGTACGACGCGTCCCTGGGAGAAAATGACGATGTGTGGGAAGTGTGTGGCAGTGACGGGGCAGTGAAAATGGTGTGTAATAATCATAATAATAATTAAAATGTTAATACTAATAAAAAGTGTGTGTTTGTGGTGTGTGTTGTTGTAATTTGTCATGTGGTTTGTTGTTGTAATTTTGTAATCTGTGGGTTTGTAAATGTATATTGTGTTTTATTTTGTGTGTGTGGGTGTGTGTCATGTGTGTGTCATTGTGTTTTTAAAATTTGTGACGTGTAAAATTGTTAATTAATGAGTGTGGTTTAATGTAATGGTGGTAGTTTGTGGGTGTTAAATGTGTGTGTGTGTGTGTGTGTGTGTGTGTGTGTGTGTGTGTGTGTGTGTGTGTGTGTGTGTGTGTGTGTGTGTGTGTGTGTGTGTGTGTGTGTGTGTGTGTGTGTGTGTGTGTGTGTGTGTGTGTGTGTGTGTGTGTGTGTGTGTGTGTGTGTGTGTGTGTGTGTGTGTGTGTGTGTGTGTGTGTGTGTGTGTGTGTGTGTGTGTGTGTGTGTGTGTGTGTGTGTGTGTGTGTGTGTGTGTGTGTGTGTGTGTGTGTGTGTGTGTGTGTGTGTGTGTGTGTGTGTGTGTGTGTGTGTGTGTGTGTGTGTGTGTGTGTGTGTGTGTGTGTGTGTGTGTGTGTGTGTGTGTGTGTGTGTGTGTGGGGGTGTGTGTGTGTGTGTGTGTGTGTGTGTGTGTGTGTGTGTGTGTGTGTGTGTGTGTGTGTGTGTGTGTGTGTGTGTGTGTGTGTGTGTGTGTGTGTGTGTGTGTGTGTGTGTGTGTGTGTGTGTGTGTGTGTGTGTGGTGTGGTGTGTGTGTGTGGGTGTGTGTGTGTGTGTGTGGGGTGTGTGGGGTTGTGGTGTGGGTGTGTGTGTGTGTGTGTGTGTGTGTGTGTGTGTGTGTGTGTGTGTGTGGTGTGTGTGTGTGTGTGTGTGTGTGTGTGTGTGTGTGTGTGTGTGTGTGTGTGTGTGTGTGTGTGTGTGTGTGTGTGTGTGTGTGTGTGTGTGTGTGTGTGTGTGTGTGTGTGTGTGTGTGTGTGTGTGTGTGTGTGTGTGTGTGTGTGTGTGTGTGTGTGTGTGTGTGTGTGTGTGTGTGTGTGTTGTGTGTGTGTGTGTGTGTGTGTGTGTGTGTGTGTGTGTGTGTGTGTGTGTGTGTGTGTGTGTGTGTGTGTGTGTGTGTGTGTGTGTGTGTGTGTGTGTGTGTGTGTGTGTGTGTGGTGTGTGTGTGTGTGTGTGTGTGTGGTGTGTGGTGTGTGTGTGTGTTTGTGTGTGTGTGTGTGTGTGTGTGTGGGTGTGGGTGTGGGTGTGGGTGTGGGTGTGGGTGTGGGTGTGGGTGTGGGTGTGGGTGTGGGTGTGGGTGTGGGTGTGGGTGTGTGTTCTTCGTTGAGAATTTTGACTTTCAACAATTGGGGGAAATGTCTTTAATCTCATTCCAGTGCTCATGAATTGAACGTGTTTGCATTTCGAGATGATTAAAGTGTTTTTTCTTGGTCAGGGACAACTCTAGCAATACAGTCACATGTGGTGTGAAATATTTCCAATTGTCGATGTTTTTACTTAATTTTAATATATTAAAAACCAGGTATCTTTTTGGGATTTAATTATTGCACTCTCCATACAACATTGAATAGCACACTGGATCATTTAACTTCCATTTGGGTTTTTTATCCTCTTGGTAAATCAACACGATTACAAATTTGTATTTAAGTTGTTATCATACAGTCTTTTTCGCATCACGTACAAAATGACTGACTTAATGATGCCGACCGTCTTACTAAAATAAGGTAATACATATAAATGAATTGTTTATACAAAAATAATTGGAACCTAGACATCATGCCAAGTGTCTTATCGCAGGGAATATTTTACATTTATAAATACTATTTTAAATAGTGACCCAAAAATTTCCCATAAGTACCGCAAAGTCTGTGTCGATGCGTCTTGGCCCCGCAATTGGTGGGCCTATCGCATAGAAACCCGAAATGCTTTTAAAATCTTTCCGCATACCATGTCGTTTAATATACTAAAAACTTATAAAGGAACGAAACTTTTCTGTGACATATGGACACAATGCATGCGTCACAACAGAACAAAATCGTAACGTACGAAATGGTTTCAAAAGTATGTATTGTTGGGCTACTCAGTACAACATCTAGGCTTCTTGCAATGTGTCTCTGACACCGGAGGCCTACTTGGTGTTTTAATCAACACTTTTGAAATCAAGATCTATCGTGTAAGTAAGAAAGGTGATGCTATTCTCTAACTTGTATAGTTATTCCCTGACATAGCAATGCATATCGAACATGTGTGCATCATCCTGAATGGGTTTATGCATGTCAACTGGTTATATTTGTAAAGAGCATTTGTGACAGTTATGGTGAAGAATACTCAGATATTTTATATATTTAATGGCAACATTCTTCATCGTTTCTGCACGTGACGTTTCGTTATGTATGTGACAAATCAGAAATAAATAATGTAAAATTCAGCAGTCATGCTGTTTGTTGTGGTCCTTACTGTATTCGTATATGTATAAAACGTGTATTTCAATGAAAGTTTATGAACGAACGAACGAACGAACGAACGAACGAACGAACGAACGAACGAACGAACGAGAACGAAGACGACGAGCGAGCGAGCGAGCGAAACGATAGAACGATGATCGACGAACGAACGCACTCGAATCGAAGAACGAACGAACGAACGAACGAACGAACGAACGAACGACGAACGAACGAGAACGAACGAACGAACGAACGAACGAACGAACGAACGAACGAACGAACGAACGAACGAACGAACGAACGAACGAACGAACGAACGAACGAACGAACGAACGAACGAACGAACGAACGAACGAACGAAGACGAACGAACGAACGAACAACGAACGAACGTAACGAACGAACGAAGAACGAACGAACGAACGAACGAAGAACGAACGAACGAACGAAGAACGAACGAATCAACGAACGAACGAACGAACGAACGAACGAACGAACGAACGAACGAACGAACGAATGAACGAACGAACGAACGAACGAACGAACGAACGAACGAACGAACGAACGAACGAACGAACGAACGAACGAACGAACGAACGAACGAACGAACGAACGAACGAACGAACGAACGAACGAACGAACGAACGAACGAACGAACGAACGAACGAACGAACGAAGAACGAACGAACAACGAACGAACGAACGAACGAACGAACGAACGAATGAAACGAACGTAACGAAGAACGAAAATCGAACGAACGAACGAACGAACGAACGAACGAACGAACGAACGAACGAACGAACGAACGAACGAACGAACGAACGAACGAATGAATGAACGAAGAACGAACGAACGAACGAATGAACGAACGAACGAACGAATGAACGAACGAACGAACGAACGAACGAACGAACGAACGAACGAACGAACGAACGAACGAACGAACGAACGAACGAACGAACGAACGAACGAACGAACGAACGAACGAACGAACGAACGAACGAACGAACGAACGAACGAACGAACGAACGAACGAACGAACGAACGAACGAACGAAGAACGAACGAACGAACGAACGAACGAACGAACGAACGAACGAACGAACGAACGAACGAACGAACGAACGAACGAACGAACGAACGAACGAACGAACGAACGAACGAACGAACGAAACGAACGAACGAACGAACGAACGAACGAACGAACGAACGAACGAACGAACGAACGAACGAACGAACGAACGAACGAACGAACGAACGAACGAACGAACGAACGAACGAACGAACGAACGAACGAACGAACGAACGAACGAACGAACGAACGAACGAACGAACGAACGAACGAACGAACGAACGAACGAACGAACGAACGAACGAACGAACGAACGAACGAACGAACGAACGAACGAACGAACGAACGAACGAACGAACGAACGAACGAACGAACGAACGAACGAACGAACGAACGAACGAACGAACGAACGAACGAACGAACGAACGAACGAACGAACGAACGAACGAACGAACGAACGAACGAACGAACGAACGAACGAACGAACGAACGAACGAACGAACGAACGAACGAACGAACGAACGAACGAACGAACGAACGAACGAACGAACGAACGAACGAACGAACGAACGAACGAACGAACGAACGAACGAACGAACGAACGAACGAACGAACGAACGAACGAACGAACGAACGAACGAACGAACGAACGAACGAACGAACGAACGAACGAACGAACGAACGAACGAACGAACGAACGAACGAACGAACGAACGAACGAACGAACGAACGAACGAACGAACGAACGAACGAACGAACGAACGAACGAACGAACGAACGAACGAACGAACGAACGAACGAACGAACGAACGAACGAACGAACGAACGAACGAACGAACGAACGAACGAACGAACGAACGAACGAACGAACGAACGAACGAACGAACGAACGAACGAACGAACGAACGAACGAACGAACGAACGAACGAACGAACGAACGAACGAACGAACGAACGAACGAACGAACGAACGAACGAACGAACGAACGAACGAACGAACGAACGAACGAACGAACGAACGAACGAACGAACGAACGAACGAACGAACGAAAACGAACGAACGAACGAACGAACGAACGAACGAACGAACGAACGAACGAACGAACGAACGAACGAACGAACGAACGAACGAACGAACGAACGAACGAACGAACGAACGAACGAACGAACGAACGAACGAACGAACGAACGAACGAACGAACGAACGAACGAATGAATTTAACAGTTCAATGCTAGAAACACGTATAATTTACAACTTTTAAACTATGTTTTGTTACTGTTTGTGGAATAGCTGTAAATATGTATCGATATAAATGTGTAGTTGCGCGGACTGGCGATGACAGTGCTTGTTATCTGCTGGGTATTGTTTATTTTCATGTAGCACTCCCTGTGTAACGTAAACAACCAATGATTGGGGCGGAGCGCTCGTGCAAGTTTCGAGTCGCACACCTACGCCAGAGGACATGCGCCAGATAGTGGATCTCGTGGTCGCAGCCGTCAACGCCGGGTACGGGAACTCCCCCGGTAGAGTACTCCTGGTTGTCACGAAGGATTAACAAGATTTTAACAAGATTTAACAAGATTGCCACCTAGAGATTCAACTCTAGATGGCAGGTGGACTAGGAAGCCATTTGGCTTATCGAGAGTTCAACCTATCTATCTAAGTATACCCCGCCCGTCTTAGGTATATGTCGATTTTATTTTAAATATATTAACACTACTAGCACCTACACAATCAGCTGATAAGCTGTTCCATTCATTTACTGTTCTTTGTGAGAATGAAAATATTCTAATATCTAGTCTACACTGCTTCTTTGCTAATGTAACTCCATGTCCTCTAGTCCTTCTCTCTTCCTTGACTGTGAAAAAATATTTCTGTCAATATTTTCATACCCATTCAATATTTTAATGACATGGAGGATGACATCGGTAAAAGTCACTCGTTGCAATGACGACTTCCACGACGGTGAAGGGAACTCTAATTATCCTACCTGAGGTACACCGTGATCATTATGTTCTTGGAAGCAACGGCTGGATGGAACGTGTACTATTCCCACATCCTACGCGAGTTCCGGTTCCCCAGCTAAACCAGCAGATATCAATGGAGAAGCCGGCGAAGATCCTCATTCCCAGAAGTTCCAGGTCGGAACATGGTTTTGATGCCATCTACTATGTAGGTGAAGAGAACAAGGTGGCGTACAGGATGGCACAGTTCGAGTGAAACTCCTTTTATCCAGTGGTATGGAACATTTGTTGATTACAAGTGACCCGTGCCCGAGGATGTCTACGACACTGTACTGAAGGATATCTTCAGGCCTCATGTCCTTGTATCGTACACCACCGGAGGAGGGAAGCGGGCTCAGTACACTCTGGCCGCTGGTCTTAGCGATAATATCGTTGTTGTTCGCGACCGTGTCATGAACCGTTAGATTAGACCAGTGGTCACCTGAACTCTTAAGACTTAAGACATACGTGCTGGTAGTAGATATACTCACACACACGGAACACACCATTCCATTTAATCTTTTCTAAGATTTTGAATTTGTTTCGAAACGAAATGTGCCATTATTAAATACATTTCGGTGCATAGTGTGTCTTGTACCTTGATAAGTATGTTATTATTGCAATTTTATGATGTTACAAAAAGGGGTTGTATCTACGGGCATCTATACCACAAATAAAACCAGTATTGTTGATTATCCCAACATATACAGGTATTCTTGTCATATCATAGTCTGTGCAGATCTAAAATCGATCATATGCAATGGCGCCGATCAATGGCGACAAGACGTTTTTGTGTGTGTGTTGTGACGGCATTCCTGGTCGGAGGGACAATGTGCTTGCACCAATATGATCCGGGTGTTCTGCTGCATGTCAGAATGAGTGAATGTGACATGAAACCAAACTATCGTTTTATTGGCATTGTTTTACCCGGTAAAAACTGGTTCACAGACCAGCCGGCCAACGCGTGTGGTCAACGCGTGCGTAAACGGGGTAGACGAGGTGGAGCCGTGTTGAGGCTACGCCGTCGAAATTTACGTCCCACACTACCATCCATGTTTCTATCGAACGTTCGCTCTTTATGCAACAAAACCGAGGAGTTCCAGTGTAATCTACAAACTAAAAGATTGCTCACTATTTTGCTTCACAGAAACATGGCTTGACGTCACCATTCATGATTCAGCTGTGCAGCCCCCCTGGACTAACTATATACAGAAGTTACCGTTCTCGCGACGAGACTGGGAAGTGTCGCGGAAGGGGTGTTAGAAAATTATCGCTGGGCTACCGATGTCAAGATTTTGTAAAAAAAACCTGCCCTGCTGACATAGAAAACCCCCACAATTAGGGAGTTTTCAAGCGTAATTATATAACCCCTCAAGCTAACACCGGTCCCACTGGAAACCAGCTGTCTGACATCGTCAGGCAGGCAGAAAATTCTCACCCATATTCGTTTGATATTGTGACATATGATTTCAATAAGGCTAATCCGAAGAAAGAGATGCCGAAGTTCATATAGTAGGTCACATGTGCCACTAGAGCTTGACCATTGTTATATAACCATCAATGGGGCCTATCGTTCCATCCATCGCGCACCACTCGGCCGCTCGGACCGTGCCAAACAACAATTTAAGTGTGTTAAACCAACCGTGAAATCTGTGTCACAATGGTCAGTGAATGGGGTGGAGAAACTTCGCGGCTGCATTGAATGCACTGATTGGGGAGTGTTCAAAGAGGCCGCAACCGACATTCACGAATACACAGGGACAGTCAGCGATTACATCACCTTCTGCGAAGGCCTGTGCATTCCAATGAAAAAATTACCTAAACGACAAACGTTGGTTTAACACTTACATCAAACATAAGCTACAGTCGAAACTGGATGCGTAAAAAGACAATAACAAAGACAAATACAAGAAAACGAGACATGCAGCGGAAAATGCCACCAAGACGGGTAAGGCCAAATAACGGGACAAACTTGAGTAGAATCTCACCACCAACAACTCTAAGAACATATGCCATGGTCTGAAGGCCATAACCAACTACAACCCGTCTCTTACCGACAAACTGAATGACATTTACAGCCCCTTTTGATAAGCAGAACAGTATTTCTCCTTCTTTGTTACAGGGTTTCACTGTGACGAACCTCCCTCCTCCTCCCCTTCCTCCTCCTCCTCCTCCCCTTCCTCCTCCTCCTCCTCCCGCCTTTCACAGTTGACGAATCTGTCGTAAAACGCATGTTTCAACGCTTAAATAGCAAGAAAGCTGCTGGCCCGGATAACGTATCTCCATTTTTACTTTAAACAGTGTGCCAGCCAGCTTTCATTGCCCAATGTAAAATCCCCCATTGCTTCAAAGGTCAACTATCATCCCTGTTCCCAAGAAGTCTACAGCATGTTGTTTAAACAATTATAAACCTACTGCCTTGGTCTCAGTAGTCATGAATACACTAGAGCGCTTGGTCCTGCAGTTTCTGAAATCAATTATCGATTTCAGTTTGCATAGATCTGTTGACGACGCTGTCTCTCTAGGATTATTTTATGTTCGGCAACACATAGACAGTCCAAGCTCTGCTTTTAATACTACTATCTCATCAACACTTTTCTATGGATTATCGATTTTCTATTGAACAGACCGCAGGTTATGAAAATAGGTGGAAACTTATCGTAATCACTTACTTTGTCTACTATGAGGGCTGCGTTATGTCACCGATGCTATACTGTCTTCTTAAATATGATTGTGTATCTTGTCATGAAAGTACCCAAATACTGACATTTGCTGATTATACTACAGTGTTAGGGCTTATTACCAACTCTGATGAATCTGAGTATCGTGATCAGGTGAACAAACTTATCAGTTGGTGCTGCGAAACCAATCTGGAGCTCAGTGTAAAGAAAACAAAAGATATGAATGTGGATTTTAGGAGAAAGAACTCTTCTCCTCTCTCACCTCTCTTGTTCGATGGTAGGAGTGTTGAAATCGTTCAGCACTTCAAGTTTCTTGGTTCTACAATCTCTAGTAATCTTAATTTGGAGATAAATATTTATACTGTTGTCAAAAAGGCGGAGCAGCGGCTGTACTTTAGAGATAAATATTTATACTGTTGTCAAAAAGGCGGAGCAGCGGCTGTACTGTCTAAGAAGGTTAAGATCGTTTGGTTTTGACCACACAGATCATGTTGATCTTTTACAGAGCTGCACTCGATCGAGAGTGTCCTGAGATTTTCAATCACAGTATAGTTTAGGTTTATCAGTATCACAGTGAAGGAAAATCTCAGATTAAACAGAACTGTAAAACCGCTTCCATAATAATCGGTAGAGACCTCTCCAGTCTTGTATCATTGTATCAGCAGCGCCTGTTAGGAAGAGCCAGTCTAACCTCTCATGATTCATCCCACCCTGCCCATGACCTATTTGATCCCCTTCAATCTAGTCGCCGGTTCAGATCCATGAAAACTCGGACCAACAGGCTTAGTAGCAGCTGTTTCCCCTAGCCGTGCAAGCCCTGTCCAAACAGAAGTGATTTTTCTTCCATCTATAGTTCACATATATTTTACTTTCCAATGCGTTTTAGTGTATATACTTTATCATAATATATTATATATAATTTTACTCCATATTTTATTATTTTATATTTATACTAGATCATATTAACTATTAGTTATCGATGTTATAAAGAGTAACATTTTATTCGAACCTATTGTACTTGATTGCTTTTATTGATTGATTTAATTTTAAGTAGTAGTATATTTTATTCCAGTCATTTGATGCACTGCAATAAAACACTTAAAGCTGATCGTATCTTATCTTTAATGAGTATCTAGTATTTGGAAATGTGATAAAGGTCATATAAAACGCAACGCAGATTAATCTAACGAAAACTATTTTATACAAGGTGTTACGTACCGAACAAAAACATTGTTACCTTAGTAATTATATAACAAAATGGAGTCCTAATATATGTTCACGTATTAAAAGAAAATGTGATTGGATAATTAAAAAGAAAAATACGCAAATGTATGTTATTATGTTAGTATGTTATTATGTTAGTATGTTATTATATCCTTATATGTAATTGGAAGGTAAGGGTGTAATGTGTACAGGAAAGAGTACACCAAATAAAATATTTTATGAAAATACTCGCAACAATTGAAGCAATACGTTCAGTTAGCATAAATCACAAAAGAATGTTTCATATACCCGGGTGTAATTCACACTAGTGCATGTAAGCAAAAGTAGCGTTACCTGCATCGCAATTTCCTGAGACGATCGTCAGCTCGTCAATGGCGACATCAGAGTAATATTTCTTCCCTCTGATGCCAAGGAACACGACCTGTGAGAGATGTTTCAGTTGATTTGCACTAGTAAAACACATGGCACATTACGATCCTCCTACTGAAGGCACACCGAACAATCTGTACAACCACAGTTGAACAGATCGTCATATAAGGTTGTGGATCATGGACTGTCTCAAACACTATATAACACATTCGATGGCTCGTACACCTGGTTAGTACCTAAAATATACGAACTGCCTGGCGTGATCATATCACAAACCAGGGGCTATAATGGTAACGTACACAGATTTCTACCATACCACCGAGAGAAAATGGCACTACGTTCAACACTGCATGCGACGCGTCATGATAACACGGCAAATCAATTTGTTCTTTTGAAAATTGAAGGTCCGAGAAGATGTCGGCCGAACACGAAATTGAGACACATTATCAATAGAGACATCGGTCTCATCCAGATTTGTCAAGCTGCCACAATTGTATAACTGTACAATCAGCTCATCATATCTCCACGGTAATAATTTAAGTAAATATATACTTAATTTGATCGACATAATTAAAACATGATTACATATGTTTGGTAAAATCCTTATTAGTTACTATTTCATAATGTTCAGCGCTGCTGAAAAGATCCTGCACTGGCGCAGCAGGCTACCGATCTTTCCATCTTCTTATAACGTATGCAATAGAAATAGGAAAACCGCTTTGCAACTGGTAGGTGTTAGCATACCTGCTAATCTGACACTACTCATAACTTGGACATAAAACACAATACAAATTTGGTGATCAGTAGGACCTGCATCTTAGTAACGTTTGTGTTTCATCTCACCAGAATAGTGATCCAAGTGAACATGAAATGTACACAACACTAATGTTGCATTCTCTTTTTCTTAAGAACTATGTCACATATGTATTGGAAAGACTTAGCCTACGCGTCTAAATTAAACGCACTCATTGGAAAACAACTTTCAAAACATTACAGGTTAGTAGAAAACACTCAAATATGAATTTAAAAACACTTCGCTATCCGTGCTAGCTTTGCAAAGATAGGGAACTCAATATACGAAAACCTTCTTATTTTCAACTTGAAATGGAGTGTTTTTAAACCAAATTGAGATGACATTAGCGTAGTTTTGAAAGTAACTTAAAAACTGTAAAGTTTTCAACTTACTATAAAACACTCCAGAATATTTCAACTTTGATAATGTTTTGACATTCTTACGGCGGCTGTTCTTGAGAACAAGCTCGACCACACCTTTTATAGTCTCATACCAACAGACCACGAGTAATTTCGACCACTCGATCTACCTTCTCATTATTCGAGACACGAGTAGAGACGACGGCCTCGTGCCACCGTGGGCCTTGGTCGTGAACACGTTGGAAACTGGGTTTGTCTTCCCCGGGAGACGAAGTCAATACGAGCAGACTGCCCATGGTTCTGCCATCCATCGAGTAGAAGAAATGGATGCATATGTCGCCACTGTATTCGAGGACCGGTGTTTCCAAACTGTTCGAAGGAAAACAACGTATGTAGCACAATCAAACATGATTGAGTCACTCTATTTATGCAGGATTCACGGACGCATTATGTTTGAGAAAACTATCTTAGGACGACACGATGGCCTTATGCGTAAACTATTGTTTACGGCGCTAATTGTAAAAAAAGATACGTCATAGTCGTGAAATGTCATATTTGAATTAGTTGTCACGTCTTTAAAATTGGTGTCCAGTCTAAATTAAGCTTGTAGTGTATTAATCCAGTTGCTGGACTCCATAATTATATATAACCGTGCAATGTCTGTTTACAATGATATATATATATATATATATATATATATATATATATATATATATATATATATATTTGATGTATATATATATATATATATATATATATATATATATATATATATATATATATTTTTTAAATGTGATGGCATATTGGATATTGAAAAGTCCAAGTCTAAACAATAAGAACTATCGAACATGCAAAAAGTACACAAAATATTCCAAGGTTCCGGGGCCGAGACACCACAGTATAGTTTGTGTGCATAAATAGTATGTCATATAATAACTAATAATCAACACATGCATGACAACCAGACAATGCTGTAAAAGGCGGTAAAGATCCTTATGTGATACTGATGTAATAGCCATACTGGTTTCTAGATATTATCACTGATGTAATAGCCATACTGGTTTCTAGATATTATCATAAGTCAAACCCTCTGTCGTCCCCCCTCACTCACTATGCCTTGCCGCCCTCGACGTATCCGCTGTCGTCGATGTAGATATACCAGCGCCCCGACTTTGCATGTGATGGTCCCGATCCCACGACCCTGGTTGGCTTATCCAGGCGAACCCAGTCCTTGTCGTCATTCTTTCGCTGCGTCATTCCACAGACGTTGTTCTCGAATCCACACTCGAAGAGTACTTTAACTTTAAGGAGTAAAACACTACACGCATGTATTAATAATAATTATAAATAAATAAATAATACAAATACACAAATCAGAGAACTATAGATTAGTGAGTTTGACATCGGTGATCTGCAAATTCTAAGAAAGGCGAATTAGAGATCACAAGTTAGATATTCTTTATAAGATAAGCATAATTTGTTAAAACACATCTCAACATGGGTATCTAAAAGCAAGGTCATGCGTAAAAAATAAAAGAAAACTGTCACTAAGTGGGTAGACGATAGATCACCAGTAAAAGGCGGTAGCTACTTATATTTTGAGACAGATTTCGTCGACAAAGTGCTACATCAAAAGTTCAGAACTACGTAAAATGCTATAATTAAGTGAATATAAAATTGGCACAGGACATATATAGCGTATGAGAGAAAGTAATTATTTTGTTGTAAGAAATCAATAGCAGTGCTTCAATTAGGATAGTGTATTCAAGCGTGAAGGCCATATCGCAAGAAGGACGCCGACGTTCTAGAAAGAGTCAACGGAGTGCATCCAAAATAATACCAAATGTGAGGGATCTTAGTAATGAAATGCATCTAAAAGAATATGGTTTAACAACACTAACATCCAGGAGATTGAGAAGAGATCAGATGGAAAATGCTTAGAATATTAAAAGGGGATGAATATATTGATACAAGGATTATTTTCAGTTAGGGAAGATAGAACGATTAGAGGACTTGAAATTACCTTTGCAAAGGGGCAGTGTAGACTGGACATAAGAAAGACCTCATTTTCACAAAGGACTGTAAATGAATAAAACATATGTGCTCATTGTATGGGAGATATTACGGTGAATATGTTTAAAATAGAATCAACATATACCTCAGAAGGATGGGATACACTTAGATAAATAATACAAATAATAATTACTATTAATCTGGGCAACCACAGAGATTGACATGGTACATAATACATTTGTTAAAAATATAAGGACATAATTGTTAATATAACACACTGGCCAGGCGCTATGAAAGAAACAAAACCCTTAAGCGCGTACACCCAGTAAACGATACTCCTCACAGCCTTTCACTATACGTATAGCGATACATAAATATATTTGATAGAAACACGTGATTTGTAACATTGGTGGTTCAGTTAATACACATACTCACCAGGTCTGGGAGTTGAACTAGCAGGTGTTGTCTTCGGGCGCTTAATATCTGAACAGACAGAAGCAGGATTCTCATCGCTACGTACACCACACATATGCCATTAAACACCATTTGATAATCTTATGTGACCTGTTTGAAGTTGATGGGTACTAGTATCACAAACGTGGTATCGAGAGAGAAGAAACACGAGTGGCGTATCAAGATACATCGATACATTGAAGTGTTCCTCATCATACGTGTGTTGCATGAAAGCGAAATTAAAACTAAATTAAACTAGCGATAGGTAATAATACATTTCAAATTGTGTCGAGGTGCTGCACGCTTCAAGTAACAATTCACTGAAAGGTATCGTTGTTGTCCCGCACACGATGACAGCAACACTGACAGGCCGTAGGCATTCACTGTGTGGTACAGAGTGCATATTCTTTAAACCAGCTTCTTGTTATGGAGTTCTCGTTTAGCCTGTCGCGATTGCTGACGCGTATGTTTTATCTTCACGGGTGTAAGTTGCAATAGTGCATGTAAGCAAACTAGTTACATACTGACCGCTCTTTCAGTTGCACGACAATGGACTGTCACAACCCACTCCAGCAATTCAACATATACAAGTACCATTCCCATCACTATATTGCACCACAAATGTGCCATAAAATATCATTTGATAAGTTTGCGTGACCTGTTTGATTATAATTGTAATTACGAAATTGGTAGACTTGAATCGATGCCGAATGCCTGCTTTTGTCAATACAATACAAGTTGTTAGACATGTTTCCATTTGTCGTATGTACCTCAGTACTTGTAAAGTCTACCGCATATAGTATCGTGAGAGTTTGTTCCACACCATATTTGTGCAGCAAGAAAACGAGTGTTAGCGAAAAGAAGCGATAGATAATGAGACATGTCAAATATGTACGCTTAAACATTCACTGTAACGTATCTTTAGTATCCCTCAGCACTAACTGGCCGTAGGCATTCACTATGTTGTACACAGTACACATTTCTTAGACCTGCTCCTTGTCAAGCCTGTCGAAACGACACGTTCCATGAGAAGTATGTTTCATCTACCCGGATGAAATTCACACTAGTGGATGTAAGCAAAAGTAGCGTTACCTTTGTAGCAATCCCCTTTGGAGATACTCAGCTTGTCAATGGCCATGTCGGATGCAAAATCCCACCCCATGGTGCCAAGGAACACGATCTGTGAGAGATGTGTCTGTTGATTTGCACTGGTAGAACATGTGACATATTTAGATACTCCTTTTCAATCTTCAAGAATTTACTGCTAAAAGATGACGTTTTACTACCATGCAGTTGTAAAGTAATTGTATGCTAAAATAATAAGTTAATAAAATAATTATGACAACTAGATAAATACAATTAACTGTACATTAAGTGTACATTGAAACGATGAAAAAGTTAATAAAATAAATATAATAAATAGATAAATAAAATTATTAGTACAATAAATAAAATGCAGGCAATTCATGATCGCTAAAACGGACTACTATAATTTCAATAACTGAATGACTGGGATGGCGTACATAGAATAACTGCTGGTAGGGCATGCAAATGGCTGGTAGGGTTCGTAGTTTGTGCTTGTGTTGGCGTCTGGTGCATCTGCTGTTGTAATGATAAGTTAAGAAACATAGTGGCATCTCTTATGTTAAGAAACATAGTGGCATCTCTTATGTTAAGAAACATAGTGGCATCTCCTATGTTAAGAAACATAGTGGCATCTCTTATGCGCCTTCGGTGTACAAGGAGTTCCACATTAGGTTAGTGCACATAGCACTGACACTTGTGGTACTGCGGTAATCACCTGTGATAAAGGGCGCTGTAGATCATCATTGGACAAGCCCTATTGTTTGGATGCCACTGTTGGTTTGGGGTGCCCAGGCGCAGGTAGCATACTCCAACATTGGTCGCACGAGTACCTCGTATGCCGTTTGTCTCACTTACACTTATAATTAAAGCTTTACATGAACGGAAAACTCTGTAAACGAAATCCTTTTTATTATGTTATTTTTGTTTTTGCTATGGTGAACACTAGCGATTGTTTTCAACCTGAAATGGAGTGTTTTGAAACTAAATCGAAAGGACTTTAGTGTAGTTTTGAAAATAAGTTAAACACTGTAATGTTTTCAAATTAATTCCAAAATATTACAGAATATTTCAACTTGGGTAATGTTCTAACATCCTTACTGGGACTGTTTTGAGACCCAGTTCGACAAAAGCGTTCGCAGACACACGCCAATAGACCACGAATAATTTCGAACACTCAATCTACCTTGTCTTTACTCGTGATGCTGGTTGTGAAGACCGCCTCGTGCCACCCTCTGGTGGCGCCGCCGAAACGTTTGAACCTGGGATTGTTTTCTCCGAGAGTTGACATAAACAGGGTCAGATTGCCCATGGAAAAGCCGTGTATCGAATAGAAGAACTTGATGCATATGTGGCCACTGTACCCGAAGACCGGCGTTTCCAAACTGTTCGATGGAAAACAACGTATGTAGCACGAATAATAAAGACTGGTGACAATGCGACTGTTGCGAACTGTCAGCAATGTTATTATGCCACAGAATAGCAACGCTTTATAACTTAATTCAGTCACTCTATTTAAATGCCGACCTAAAGCCAATTGTCTGCCACGGCGCAGGATACAAGGACGCATCAGGTTTGAGAAAATCTCAGGAAGACACGATGGCTTTATTCGTAAACTATTGTTTAAGGGCTAATTGCAAAAAAGATACGTTCTCATCGTGAAATATCATATTTAAGTTAGCAGACATATCTTTAAAATTGGTGTCGCGTTTAAGCTAAACACGCGGGGTATTAGTCAATTTGCAGGACACCATAATTATGCAATACTAATTTGCTTCATTGACTGATTGTCCGAAACAATGTAGGATACAAACACAGGAAATATACTTACAAACCAAGATAGATAATCAACAATAAGCAGGAAACAAGAAAACTGCTTATAATTCCTTTTTTCAATTAACAACAAAACATATGTGCCACCTTGGTGCAACTATGCTGATGTGCGCATACCACAGTTAGTCAAATAAATGTCATAAAATAGTTTTCTGAATTAGCTATACTGTTCACAATATTAATAATTATATACTATTTTACTCAAATATACCACTATATCTTAATTGTGCGTTGTTTCTGGTTAATATGTTCTCCAGATGTATTGTTTCATTAACCTTTTGAATATATTCATAAATGTGCAATCTTCAATTTGATTCTTCGTGATAATAGTATTCCATTGTTTGGGACCAAAATAAGCGAGCGTGTTTTATCTAGTGTTGGTTTTACAATGTGGTATTTGGTAAGGTATATGTTGTCTCATATCACAGTTGTGTGCAGGTGTGTGCTTCATGAACATGTCATTAAATATATCTAGTAACATACTCCTTTTATGTTTGTACATTAATTTACAAGTTACATATTTGTTCAGTTGATAGATGTTCATAATTTAATGTGCTTTAAACAAAACGTACGTATGACTTCTAAATTCAGCATGATTTATTATGCGAATAATTTGTCATATTAAATATATTGTTGGGGCTCTTCCCCATACAATGTTACAATAGGTAATAACAGGGTATATAAAGGTGTAATATAGTCTAATCAACGTTGCTTTGTTCACTTTGTTCTTGACATTCCAGAAAATGCCTACACCCTTGGATATCTTTTATGTGTTCATTCCAATTTATTTTATTATCTATTATTACTCCCAGAAATTGGGTATGGTTAACCGTATCTATTTGAGTCACATCTATATAAATATTGTTCAAGGAATATTGCTAAATGTCATTGTACATGTTTCATAATATTTAACGAAACTTTATTAGCTTTAAGCCAAAGAGAAAGTTTTTGTATTTCGATTTTAAAATCATGTTCCATTTTTTGCAAATATTTTCCTTGTAATAAAATATTAGTGTCATCTGCATACATTATAGAAAAGTTGGTTTGTGACACAGCGCTTAAATCGTTTATATGGACCAGGGTATATTAAAGGGACCTAATATTGATCCTTGTGGCCCTCCACAAGTTATATTTTAAAAAACAGAATTGGTTTAATTAATTCTTACTATTTGTTTTCTCCTGGAAAAATAACTTTGACACCACTGGAGGACGGTTCCTCTCAATTTTCGTAATAGGATGTCACGGTTCACTGACTCAAATGCGTTGGCGAAATCTTACAAAAGTCCAATGATATGTTCTTTGTCTATTACACTTGCCATTTTATCAATTAATATTGTTAATGCCATCTACGTAGAATATCATGTTTTGAAATCAAATTGACAATATATTATGGTTATCAATATATCTAATTAGTCTACTATATGTAGGTTTTTCAAATAATTTAGAAAATACCGGTAATATGGAGATTGGTCCATAGTTACTGATTAGTGTAACATTTATTTTCTTTTTTAAATCGGCACTACATTAGCTATTTTTCATTCGTAGGGTACGTATCCTTTGTCAAACGATAAATTTATAATGTGACCTAATGGTTTAATCATGCTAGAATATGTTTGTTTGGTGATGTCTGGTTTTATACCGTCCCATCCAGGATGGCAGGTTTTTGTTTCTCTATACGTATCCTTATCTCATCTGTGGTTGTAGGTGCCAAAACATAGAGTTTGTTTTATAAATTCCATTAAGATAATCATCAGGCTTTTCTGTTACGGTTGGTGTGTCCTTAGCTAATTATGTACCGATGGTCGTGAGGTATACCTTAAATGTATCAGCTATTAAATTCTTATTGCGTGTTAGAATGTCATTTATTAAGGATTCTTGGTTTTGCTGTAATGATTTCGTCTTGCCAATAATTTCTCTTATCATTTGCCACCATTTGCCAGTCACTTTTCTGCTTGTCAAATTCCTTTTGATAATAATAGTGCTCTGCTATTTTTATCAGTTGGGTTAGTTTATTTTTATATCTTCTATAACTGGTTTCATTAAATACTGTTTTTTATTTAAAAAAATACATATACAGTTTGTGCTTAGTTTGTGTGAGATTTCTAAACCCCTTGGTAATCCATACTTTCGGGTTTTCTTTCTTAACCCTTTTTTAAAGGGAATAAATTGTTATACACTTGTGTACCTTTAAAAATCAATTCAATATAACTTGTTTGGGGATCTTTACATGCACAGGCATAATTCCAACACGTTGCATCAATGGTGCTTTTGAATAAAGATATAGTATTATGAGTAAATATTTCTTGTCTCTATTGTAACATAATCTTGTTTATCATTATTTAATGTGGTTAGTATAAATATTGGTAAGGGTTCATAAATACCATAATACAATATTCCTTGAAGTTGATTGTGTTCACCAAGAATGTCATTACTATAAATGTTATCTATCAATGTGACAGTTGTTGTTGTAATTCTAATTGGCTTCATAATTTGAGGTATTAAGGAATATGTGTGTGTTCTGGTTTGAGACATCACCTCAGCAAAAGGACATTCCATATGCTCAGTCATAATATTCATTTTTGTTTCTTCTACGTAATAGTAATTTTTTAACGTATAAAGATACTCCTCAGCCTTTTCTGGAGGGTCTAGTAAGATGAATACTTTAGTATTTTGGAAGTTCATATAACTCTAACGTTTCCTCCTTAAGCCACGTTTTCGTTAGACCAATTATCGAAAACTTTATATCGAGCGATAGTAAATAGTTGTTCAGCTTATCAGTATTTTTCGGGATACTTCTAATATTTAAATGCATTAGTGAAAGCCCTTTAGCTGTCGTTATTTTATATGAGATCATTAAAGTCATTTTCTAGATAGTTTTTGATAGTGAGTACATTATTGCTTGTTGGACAATTATAATCAGGATCTAAGTCTCTCATATTACGGGTAGTGGTCTCATAATCAGAATCAGAATCTGGAAATAATGCAGTTCTAGTTAATTGACTCATTTGGTTCATCAAAAAATATATACATACACTTATTTATATAAAGTCCAAGTAGTTATGACATTCATTCGTATATGTATAATATATTGTTACTTGTATAATGCTTGTATGATTGCTTATTGTATTGCTTAGTGGTTTTATGACATATCATGTTTTACTGCATCTTTTTATTTAGGTGATTTTGATAGAATAAACAAATCAATAGAGAAACAACTGGTGTAGTCCTTAGTATGATAACACTGATCGTAGTCAAAGAGGAATATCATATGCCCAAACATGTCCTATGTCCTTTTACAGTTGACTGATCGGATTTTGCCGTTCGTTTCCTTGATAACCATTATGCCAGCAGTACAGAAGCTGGTGTTTTCTATTTTTCTCTTGGCACAGGTAGAGAAGTCTGGCTCGCTTTTGTGTTAGATCTTCAGAAACGAATATATTCGAACTGAATGATCACTTGCGGGAGTGCTTTCTATTTGTGATAGATGTTCTTGGTCCAATTTTGTGTGCCCTGTTGACATTGCTCATTGTGAGCGGCAGGCCCATGTCGTTGAATAATTCTATAACATTAGTTTCCAGTTGTTCACCATCTGTGGTTTCTTTTATCCCGGAGACACGGACAGGCGATCGTCTGCTGGATCGCACCAAGTTGTCCAATGCTAGTTCGAACTGGTCGATGCGGCTGCCCATAGTTTGTTCAAGTTGGTTGATTCGTTGCTCGTTTTCTTTCAGCGTTTTCTCCAAATGGCTGAGACGGTCATTTATGTTCGCTGCTACAATGTCCGCTATTCTGCTTGCCTGTGTTGTGGGGACCTCATCGTCGCCCAGTGCTTCTTTCACAAGTTGCATAATTGCCATTGGCTCATCGCCGGTAGTCGATTTCTTCCGGCCGGTCGGCATCGTTGGCAGACGTCGCGTAACCCTAACGTGGTATCCGGTTTACGCTACGCACGCAGTACCCTGAGAGTAATCCAACTGAACTGCGATGATCGTGATCACGGAGAAAAACCACTTATTTAAATAAATACACTAAAATAATCAGTTGTTCAGTGTGTAAATTGTGATGTTCATCTTCTTGGTCTTAAATTATAATTCATAGAATGGGGTGATTTCAATCCATATTGAAATGAGTGTGTCGTGTAATGTTAGTTTCTTGTGCAGTAGGGGCCTACGTTCCCAATTGGCTGTCAATGACGTAGTTACTCGAGTGAATCCTCTCCCAACCGTGATTGCCTCGGGTAGCGGCCTCGAAGATTGACCTTGTTTATCTATGTCAAGAAGGGTCATGTGAGCAAGTGATCTTTGATGTTCGATTGGTATTCGGGTTACTCGAGTAGTTCAATCAAGTCGGCCGTTGTTAATTTCTGTTATGTAACAGGGCCGACTCGTACCAGATTGTTGAAGCAGACTTCACGCACCCTTGATTTGGCCTGAGCGACAATACGGTCGTTTAATAATAATAGTTTATTTCACTCTCTCTGGGCAATCGTAAAACACGTAAAGTTTATTTGTTAAAATTGATTCAAATAATACATAATTTAAGACATTAGCGTAAATATAAATTATAATGTAGAGAATATACGATATGTATCTATAAAAGTAATAAAAATAATTACATTAAAACATATTTTATGTTAAAATGTTACGCCAACAAGTCAATGTATTTGAGTAAACTTATAAAAAAATAATAAACAGTTTAAAACATTAAAATAAATAGATCTAAAAAATAAATTAAGACTTTACAATATTTTACACATAAGAGCATGAACGAAAGTTTGTTAAGAGTCACTGTGAGTTCCATTGGTTGAACAGACACCAGTTAATGAAACAGTTCTTGATCCTGTTGGGGTTTTTTTTCTGGGTAAAGAGTATCGAGTACGGCATCGTGTATTATGTGTTGTAGTCCTTGGTTTTGGTAGTAGTTTATGCAGTTTGTTCTGCGGCTGTTCGATTTGTGTGAAGAAATGTTCACATAACTGCGCACGTCTTTGTTTCAGAGAAGTCAGTTGTGCATTCGTTAATGCTTCGATATAGGGAGTGTTCGAGTATTTGATGTTCATAGCACGTCTTTGTACACGCTCCATATCACTTTGGAGACCCAATGTGAGTGAGGTCGACCATGCTGGACATGCGTATTCCAGAGTAGGCCGGACCACCGTTGTATATATCGTCAGAAGGTCTTCAGCGGGAATGCCTGATCGTTTGAGGTGTAGCAGTTTCATCAACGTACACGTCCCCGGTCATGCCCTGATGGTAATGCCTAGTATCTTCGCCTCGGTTACTCACTGAGTGTCTGTACCGTCGATGCGTATGATTGGAAAGTTTGTCCTTGTTTTAGATAAATCAATAACAAGCTCTTTTGTCTTACTTTTGTTGATTTTCATGTCATTTTGGATTGTCCACAGATACGCTGCATCGGCTGCTTCCTGGAGATTTGGCGCTTGGGAGTCTGATCCAGTATAAACGATGCAAGTGTCATCAACATATTTGTAGAAGTCGCACTTTGTTTGTAGATCATTTATCATGAGAACGAAAAGTACGGGGCCTAGCCTTGTGCCTTGTGGCACACCTCCATGGATGTAATTCCAGTCGGATTGTGTGTTGCAAAGCATAACTTGTTGGGTTCTTTCTGTAAGGAAACTGGCGATCCACTTCATTAAAATATTTTGGTGGCCAAAACTTGCAAGTTTTGAAGAAGAATGTTATGATTGATTAGGTCAAATGCCCTAGAGAAGTCAAGCAGTAGTATCCTGGCATACTGTTTCGATGCATCTGTGCTTGTATAACACTGATGTAACAGATCAACGATGGCATGTGTAGTGGATGACTTCTTCATGGAGTCGTATTGGTTTTGGTCAACTCTGTCTTGAACGATGTCCCAGGCCCATTTAACAACAAACTCTTTCATTTGTTTACACAGCACAGCAGTCAAGGAGATTGGTCTAAGGTCTGTTTCGATATGTTCTGGCGGTTTCTTTATCGGAAGGGGGCTGACGTATGCAGCACGCCAGATACGGGGAACATGCCCCTCTCGAAGTGAGCTGTTGTAGATTGCAGCAACGTTGGATAATTTAACGCTTTTTATGGGTCACTGGCGTACAAATTCAGGTTTCAGTCAGGAGATACCATCTGCGACGTTCTAGTTCATAGTACATCAGCACGGCACTTACCAGTGCCCCGTTTCTACATGGTGAATAGAAGCCGCGGATCACAAATATTCTATTCACGTAGTCCATCGGCCATCTTGGTGAATAACCTTGCAATGTCTGTTTACAATGGTTGAACGTTGAACTAGGTGGCCACCTGCCATGTCTTTTTTTCAGATTCAAACATGGCTGCCACACTGCACCAAAATGTATATTTCATAATAATTTAAGTTCTAAGTACATTTGACTGACGCCATTCGCATATGTGTGTAGGTTTCTGAGCTAGGTGGCCATTCATTTAGCTTTTGTATAATTCAAGATGGCCGCTACATTGCAACAAAATCTAGATTTCATCATACTTTTCGTTCTGAGTAGAGCGGACTGATGGTGTTGGCATCTATGTGTATGTCGTTGAGGGCACAGAATATGAATCAGAAGTTACTCTAACGGTTTGCGCCCACCTTGATGACGTAAATTCAAGATGGCCCCCTACTTTATCATAAAACATCGACAGAACTGTAAAAACTCATAAATTCAGTTGTAAGTACAGTAGAATGATGACATTAACATCAACAAATATGTTTTCAATGTAATGGAATACGTGTTTAAAGTAATTTTACCGTACGCCCAAAATACCGATGACATAAATCCAACTACAATAAAATGTCTATAATCGGTTGTGTTTGCTTTATAAATTAACGAACAAATACTAGTGCATCCAGATATTTATTTCATGTGCACCATTTTGATTTTATTGAAAGCAGTGTGCATCTAAAATAAATAATGCCTGTATTTCGTGAATCCATTCGTGTGCAATATCATGATCCACTCTATTTATTATATGCTTCCTTTATGACTGAACTAAAACGTGTATTAAGATTTTCTTTCTGCATCCTAAAGTAGCACAGGGTTCATTGACATGATCTTAAGCTGCTGTGGACAAAATTGATTCGAAAATTCGGACTAGTGATACAGTGTATATATATATATATATATATATATATATATATATATATATATATAATTACTTATATTGTCTGTATATGGTTACTTATATTGTTTGCATATGGTTTCTTATATTGTCTGTATATGGTTCCTTATATTGTCTGTATATGGTTACTTATATTGTCTGTATATTGTTACTTATGTTGTCTGTAGTTGTGCATGAATTGATCATACTCTTTATGTGGCTATAATGCAACATATTATTCTGTATGTATGTATGTACGTATATATATATATATATATATATATATATATATATATATATATATATATATGAATTAAGAAATGTAATTTCTTGTTGTTTAAAAGTAAGTAAATAAGAGTAAGATAGACAGTTATTACCAACTAACATTACATATTCACAAGCAACGGTTTGCGTTATGGCGTTAACATACGTACACATTCATATTAATTCATCCAACATTATAAACATAAACTATGCAAAGTGTAAATTTTGCAGCCAGTTGAACGGAAAACACATTATAGAAAAATCATATATGTACATTAAAAGTTCAACTTGGCAAGATCATATCAATATCGTCTGAATATTATCTTAATAGTTTTAAAAATAAATATCAGTAAATTAGTTAACTGACTATATAAAATTTACCTAAAAGTTAAAATGTGTATGTCCCTCGCAAAAATAAATAGATATTAATAAATAAGCATGGCGACGTAAAACTAAACTGAGTAAAGAAAGTAAAATGTCACATAAGAAATTAATAGAAAACTAACTACCTAGATAAACCTAACCTAAACGAACAGCTATATGGTATATACATCTAGATAAATACGTAAATAAATGAAAAATAAACACAAAGGCGGTAAAAATTCCTACGTGATACTGATGTAGTAGCAATACTGCTTTCCCGATATTGTCGCAATTCAAACCAACCCTCTGTCGTCCCCCCTTACTCACTACGCCTTGTCGCCCAATTTTGTCCAGGCCCCGGAAACGTAGATGAACCACCGCCCCGACTTGGCACTCGTTGGGCCCGTGTCAGTGTTGCGATTCGTCGGTCGGTCAAATCGGGTCCAGTCGGTGTCGTCATCCTTTCGCTGCTTCATCCCACAGAAGTCCTTCTCGAATTCACACTCGAAGGGTAGTGTAACTAAAGATAAAACGTCGTCTAATTAGGACAGTCAATGTGTGGGGAGATGTTGCGGGGAAATCGAACCAGACAGAGACGAAGGATAAACACAACACGTACGTGTAATATGTTTACTTGTTTCACAGCTACTTTACCTTTTGTCTATTTATGGCCGCCAAACCATATTCGTCTTTGCTTTAGATCCTAAATCTTATCATTAGTAACAGCGACAAATGTATCACGAATGTGGAAGTAGGTTCGATTCCTTGTACATTTCGTTTGTGGGTCATGTATTATTTTGTATACTGTAACTATTGTTTCAAACGCAAGCATGACAGTGTACTTGTATGTAGAATGGAGAATGCGCTTAAAGCAATTTATCACAATTATTATTAATTAAGAACTGCCGAGCCGATGGGTTAAGCTACATTCTTTAAAGCGAATGCGAAGTATTCAGCTCGTTAAGGAATTCCATTTAGTATGTATGTAGTTTTGAGGATGTTG
>JAODUO010002303.1:0-30385 GCA_025642075.2 Ridgeia piscesae
GAGTCACAGTTCATCAAAGTGTATGAGCAGTATTGTGCACTGTGAGTCACAGTCCATCAATGTGTATGAGCTGTATTGTCCACTGTGAGTCACAGTCCATCAGTGTATATGAGCAGTATTGTGCACTGTGAGTCAGTCCATCAATGTGTATGAGCTGTATTGTCCACTGTGGGTCACAGTCCATCAGTGTGTATGAACAGTATTGTGGACTGAGTCACAGTCCATCAATGTGTATGAGATGTATTGTCCACTGTGAGTCACAGTCCATCAATGTGTATGAGCAGTATTACGTACTGAGGGTCACAGTCCATCAGTGTGTATGAGCAGTATTGTGGACTGTGAGTCACAGTCCATCAGTGTGTATGAGCAGTATTGTCCACTGTGAGTCACAGTCCATCAATGTGTATTAGCAGTATTGTGCACTGTGAGTCACAGTCCATCAATGTGTATTAGCAGTATTGTGCACTGTGAGTCACAGTCCATCAAAGTATATGAGGGCATTTCCACGTGACTCGCGTTACATATTTTGACCATTCCATGAACACTATTTTGACATATCTCTTATAATAATGTATTTTAAAAGTTCAACTTATGCATAGAGGAACTTAAAGGCATAAGGTATTAAATGATGCCAACAAATAAAAATTAGATTACATAGTATGATTTTTATTTGAATCTAATCTTAGCACTCGCTAATCTTAGCGTTGTGCAAAAACGTCATTTGATACATGACAAATTTCTCCTCGAAGTATAAATGATAGCAAACAATGAATACCCTTGTGTGAAACACAAGGTTTCAAAAAATGGCATTAGTGATTTCAAATGTTGTCAATAACATACAAATATATTAGATAATCAGCATGACTCGCGTTACTGTGACTCGCGTTACATGAAATCCATTATCACAGATAAGTCATTATGCATATTTTAGCTTGAGGGAAATCAATTTTTCAGTCTGTAATTTAGGTAAGACACAATAAATTGAATATTACATTTAAAAAATACATTAACCTTCTAAAATATTGTATAATTTTAAAGGAAGTAATGCACACTTGAACTTGGTGTTTTAATTCCAGAAAGATTTCATAGTTTTAAAAGAAATACACAAGGTGATTGTTTTTCATAAAAGTTGCCTTTACAATTATTTTGCAAGACCACTTACATGCAAGTTTTATTATAAAAACTAAATAAACATGTTGTTATTTCTAGTATAGAACAACTTGACTGCTTCAATGTGGACCAGGAATAGCACCTTTGTGTTCATCTGGCTTTGTCATAGATAAGATTATTTGTGATCAGGTGATGCCTCAATTTGAACTGTTCTGTGTTTTCACATGACAACTTTCCTCCCTTTCAGAGTTGGTAGTAGTGACGGATCCAAAACAGTCTCTTTGTTTTTGTTGTTGCTTTTGCCAACTGGCATTGTTATTTACTCTTGCCTTTTTCAGGGCTTGACATTTGGCTGTTCGATTGCTCACATTCTCTTGCCTCTTTCTTCAGACTCTTTTGTTCAGACAAAAGCAGGTTATGTTCCATTGCCTTCTTTGCATCATGGCTCTTTGTACTCATTTCATTCTGATGTTTGCAGTAATCTTTATATTTACCTTGAGTACAGAGCTTCAGATGTCTCTTTCACTGCCTTTCAGCGGCTGTAAATGTCGAGAAAGTCCATCAATGTGTATGAGCAGTATTGTGCACTGTGAGTCACAGTTCATCAAAGTGTATGAGCAGTATTGTGCACTGTGAGTCACAGTCCATCAATGTGTATGAGCTGTATTGTCCACTGTGAGTCACAGTCCATCAATGTGTATGAGCAGTATTGTCCACTGTGAGTCACAGTCCATCAATGTGTATGAGCAGTATTTTTGGGCACTTGTGGGGGTTTCCACAGTCCACCCAATGTGTATGAGCTGTATTGTCCACTGTGAGTCACAGTCCATCAATGTGTATGAGCAGTATTGTGCCACTGTGAGTCACAGTCCATCAATGTGTATGAGCTGTATTGTCCACTGTGAGTCACAGTCCATCAATGTGTATGAGCTGTATTGTCCACTGTGAGTCACAGTCCATCAATGTGTATGAGCAGTATTGTGCACTGTGAGTCACAGTCCATCAATGTGTATGAGCTGTATTGTCCACTGTGAGTCACAGTCCATCAATGTGTATGAGCAGTATTGTCCACTGTGAGTCACAGTCCATCAGTGTGTATGAGCTGTATTGTCCACTGTGAGTCACAGTCCATCAATGTGTATGAGCTGTATTGTCCACTGTGAGTCACAGTCCATCAATGTGTATGAGCAGTATTGTCCACTGTGAGTCACAGTCCATCAAAGTGTATGAGCAGTATTGTGCACTGTGAGTCACAGTCCATCAATGTGTATGAGCTGTATTGTCCACTTGTGAGGTTTTCCCCCAAGTCCATAAAGTGTGTATGAGCTGTATTGTCCACTGTGGGTCACAGTCCATAAATGTGTATGAGCTGTATTGTCCACTGTGAGTCACAGTCCATCAATGTGTATGAGCAGTATTGTGCACTGTGAGTCACAGTCAATCAATGTGTATGAGCTGTATTGTCCACTGTGGAGTCAAAAATTTTTCACTTTTAAATTTTGTGTATGAGCAGTATTGTGCACTGTGAGTCACAGTCAATCAATGTGTATGAGCTGTATTGTCCAACCTTTGTGGGTTTTTCCCCCAAGTCAATCAATGTGTATGAGCTGTATTGTCCACTGTGGGTCACAGTCCATCAAATGTGTATGAGCAGTATTGTCCACTGTGAGTCACAGTCCATCAAAGTGTATGAGCAGTATTGTGCACTGTGAGTCACAGTCAATCAATGTGTATGAGCTGTATTGTCCACTGTGGGTCACAGTCAATCAATGTGTATGAGCTGTATTGTCCACTGTGGGTCACAGTCAATCAATGTGTATGAGCAGTATTGTCCACTGTGAGTCACAGTCCATCAAAGTGTATGAGCAGTATTGTGCACTGTGAGTCACAGTCAATCAATGTGTATGAGCTGTATTGTGCACTATGAGTCACAGTCAATCAATGTGTATGAGTTGTATTGTGCACTGTGGGTCACAGTCCATCAGGGTGTATGAGCTGTATTGTCCACTGTAACCCAGCCCAGGCTGTCGTTTCGACAATTTCCTAAAAACGTTAATTAATGGTACGTCGTTATTTATAGGGTAGTATCCATTTGTGAGGATGGTGAAGGCATGTTACACTTTACTTTTTATTGAACACCATCTTGACTTTTCTGTGAAGCACTCATCATCATCATCATCATCATCATCATCATCATCATCATCATCATCATCATCAACATCAACATCAACATCATCATCATTGTGCAGACGTAGTGTCCCATGGTTGGGTGAAGGCTTCCAGTTAAAGAGCTGACTATTCGTGCAGTAATACTAACATTCACCACAGTCTGTAGCCAGGTACTCATTCATACAGCTGAGTGAACTGGAGCGACATAAGGTGAATGAAATTGGCCATGGTTCAATGTATGTTTTTCAATCACAGAAAGAAGTGCTTCAGACACACGCACGCACGCACGCACGCACGCACGCACGCACGCACACACACACACAAAAACAATACAGTAAAAAATTATCACTACAGCCACAAATTATCTGTGAGGATCAGTTCTTTGCTGTACAATTTCTGGTGGCAGCGTTCGATAATGCATGCAGAGCATAGTTAGATACAAACACAATTTTCTTATCAGTTCCATTGCCATCTCCGCCAAGCAGGAAGCAGTCTCCTTGAACTGTGTTTGACCACTGGCCATCTAGGTCAATGTCAGTCTTTGAGGATGGCATTGGGGGGAAACGTTTCTGGCAGAACAGAAGCAGAGTCAGCTGAATATCACAGTATAACTTTGTTGAAGCAATTTCACCTTTTCCTGATCACAAATTGTCTGCATTGACATAATTTCATTCCTTGTGTTTTCTCTCGACTGTTGCAGCTGTACATCACCAGGAATAAGTTAGTGATTGTGGTTCTCTTCAGCTTTCACCTCAGTTCCGACATCACTGACAACCATAAATGCCTTATGTTTGATGTTTGTCCTCTTACTACATGTGAATTTGATGCCATTTGTCAATGCTTTTGATTTCTGATTTATAAATCTTAATTGTTCGAAAGAGCAACTCGGGGTCCCTTATTATCTTCGATGAATTCAACATTAGCAGCCATGTTTCACGTGACATTCCAAACTCAATTGTCAAATTTAACATGAAACTGAGGTCAGCTAGAACAGAGCTGCTCAACATATGTTCTTATTGCCTAGAAATGTGTGAAATGGCAGTGCCACAAAGTTGTTCAGTTAAAAGTGAGAGCAGGGCAGTTGACTTTCAAAAGCTGATACCTGAGTCAGACAATTAGATTCCATACATGTTTGTGATATCAAGTTTTGCTCATCTCAAACAGCTTTATGTAGAGGTTTTACTTTACGTCTTAGAACAGTGAGCATTCCACACCGCGTAATTGATGTATGACAGTCACTTGGAGCTTTAACCCATTTTATCTGGACTATGATTCTAGTCGTAGTTACCCTTTTTATTCGGAATACAATTCTAGTCGTAGTTTGCACTTGACACGGCTTCCCTGCACTCTGACGTTTTGGAATCCCATTAGCTGGTTAACCCATTAGGCCCTAGGATTTTATTAAAACATGCCCTCTTATTCCCAGGATTTTTGGCAATTTTTGAGCGATTTTACCTCTATGTGTTAAAAAATCTGTTAAAAAAATGTATTCAATATTCAAGTTGTGTTTATTTTGAAAAGAACTAATTTCATGGAAATATGATTTGGTCATAAAATGTTGACATTTGATCACAGTTTGCAAAGCAAATAATAAATTTGTTAAAATATTTGAAAGTTATTCTAATTAGCGACTGACATTTGAAATTGAACCCCTGCTACTACACTATTCAAACCAGTGAATAAAATGCAGCTATTAATGTTAGCTTTGAAACAATGAAAACATTATAAAATTCTGACGGTTATTTTTCAAGTTACACTATATGTTGTCAGGCAAAATATATGAAAACATTTTCAAAATGGCCGACATTGTGTTATACAGGCATGTATTGAAATATATCTGTAATAAAGCCATTGAATCAATCAAATTAGTTGCAACTGTGTTTATTAACAAACAAAATATTGTGTCTGTTCATGCTGCAAGCTAGAAGCCATGGTGGTCCCTGAAACATGGTCCTGACTTGCACAGGGACACCCGACACAGCGAACATCCATATGATCTTTCGACACATCGTTTCGACGGCGTGCGCCTGTTTGCAGAAATGCATGCCTGACATGCCTTCTTCCGTCCTTCAAAGAGGACAAGGTCGTGTCCTTTGATTATGTTCCTCTCTAGGACACTGGCGACTTCATGGATCGATGCGCGACGATAAATTGTCGCACATCTGGTGCATCACTGCCATCCTGAAGGTCAACAGTGACCACTCTCGTTGGTTGCTTGGCAGTGGCCTGTTTGCCAGACACTTCAGGATGTACGCGTTGATCATGGCAAAATTAAAGAGGCCGAACAAGACATACTTCCACCACTTCCTTCCAGCGCGACCGACGTTGTAGTAACCCCGGAACTGGTCTAGATGATCCACCCCTCCCAGGTTCCGGTTGTAGTCCACAATCATCTCGGGCACAGTGATCATGTCATTTGGGGTGAAACGGGTTCGGGGTTTTACGATGTCCCTGCCAGTGGTGTTCTTCGCCACAACAAACACGTCTCGCCTGTCGTACCACCGACAGAACACGATGTCACAATCTGCTGACAGCTTTTTACTCTGCCCCCTCTGCAGTGCGAGATCTGTTTTGGCAGGCCGCGACTGTTCTTCCGAATGGTACCACAGAAGTACGTGTCGGCATCATGCAGGTCACGTATCAGGCCAAGGGATGAGTAGAAGTTGTCAGCGTAGAGGTGATGGTTACGCAACAAGTAGCTTGATGACAGCTTCATGACGATGTTATATGTCAGCCCCATCCCTTCAGCAAGATGATCATCGCGCCCGGTGTAAACATACAGGGCCAAGCAGTACCCAGTGCGTGCATCGCACAACACCCACAACTTGATGCCTCACTTGATGGGCTTCATCGGCATGTACTGCTTCCAGCGCAGCCGACCATTGTACTTGATCATAGCCTCGTCGATTGACGAGGCAACACCAGGCGCAAATAGACAAGGAAAGTTCTGCTGCAGTGTCGACAGGAATGGCCGAACCTTTCCCAGCTTGTCAGGCACGATCTTCCGTTGCTGGATCCGTCACGTGGATGCACTGCATCAGCTGCTCGAACCTGTTTCGAGAGATACGGGAGCTGATATATGGACAGTTCAGTGCCGGATCGGTTGACTAGTAATCTCGGTACTGGGGCCGCTCGTTGACTCCCATCAGGATGAGGATGCCAAAGAAAAAGCGCATCTCCCCCGTTGTGTCTGCCCACAAGCGACCTCCATGCACCACAGTGTATGCATTTGTCGATGTCGCCATGTCCGCAAAGAAGTTGCGACCAAGGACCGCTAGCAGAAGTCAAGTTCTGGTGCATAGAAGTAGGATGTATCCGAGGAGTGGGCATCGCCATCGGCCAACCCGGTGGTGGATATCCATGGGCTGGACGACCCCTGCCACGCCCTTGGCCACGCCCTCAGCCATGCCCTCGCCCACGAACTTCTTTGCTGTATGTGCTGGGTCCGGGTGGTTCTGCTGTGTCACACAATTCATCTGAACTCAACACGAGAGGCGGGTCAGGCTCCTGAAATAGCAAAAGAAAATTCATATGTCGCATAGTACTCAGGGATTTGCTAAGTATGATAAACTGTATTTCTTACAAAATTATCAAGTAGCACGCAATAGACAAAACTTTTATGTACTTATGCAAAAGTAAAAACCACATATTAGCTTTATATAATATGTATATTTAAAATAGTGTTAGAGGATTTCTATTTGTGTTGTTTTGAGTTGTTTGAAATGGTATAGTGTATGTGTGTTTTGTGTGAAATACTGGTTGAAGAAAACATAATTCTTCATCTTCTTCTTTTCTTCTTCCTGTAATGAAAAAAGAGACAAAATAAATAAATTGAAATGAGAGAAATATAAAATAATTACGAAAATTTTATTATAAACAATTATAAAATGTGAACAATATGAAACATCATCGAACACAATAGCTGGCGGCTGAGGTTAGAAGTAACATCAACAGAACAGAAATGCAACACATCCAGACACAAACTTTGCCAGGTACACATGTACTCGGTACTGACACTGACAGCTGTCAGAATTTGACAAAAGTTGCATTCAGCAAATAGAAATGTCTAATTAACAGTTATTCATACAAGTCACTGTATGGTGACATGTTGCCTCCTTCATGGTGAAAATGTCAGGTGAAAAGTAATGTGACAAACCTCAACATAGGTTTGAATTTATTGGGCATGTTTTGCCATATGCCACATATAATATATATGATAAAACTATGAGTTTGTTGATGCGACTGTATAGTTTATTTTATCTACTTTCTAAAGGTATATCACATTTAAAAATTGAGAAATAATAAAGTTATGTCCATTTTAATTGAAGGCCTGTCATTTTTTAATGCTGACAGATTGGTTTGAGGAAATGATCAGGAACTGGCTGCAACTCGTCTGCACTAGCTTCAGGATAAAATGGGTTAAATGATTCACTTCTCCTGCAGTTAGAACAATCTACAAAGAGGAGTGTGTTAAACTAACAGCGTACTGAATGAGGGGGCTACTGGCACTCAATTCTCACACTTTGGGAGAGTACTGAGACGGGGGCCAGAGACACGGGGGCTAGAGGGATGATACTAATTATGAAACCATTATTTTTTGATAAAATGAAAATAAAAATAACAATGCTGGCAGTACTCGATGAACACTCCGGCCCAACTTGCTGTGAACCCACCAGTAAACTGCCTATAGACAGCCCACCTGAGCAACCTGAAATAAACGTGTTCAGATAAATATACATATGACATTGTAAATAAGATGAAAATTAATCAATGATCCTTTTAATTTAAAATATATAATTAAAGTCACACCCCATTTCAAACATGTGGTGCTTTTTAAGAAAAAAATAAAAATAAATGTGTGGCAGTATTATAGCATATTGCATCTAATGTTGACAATATGCACTTTTAAATCGCTGTGTGGCATTAGAAACCATTGAGGATCTATTTCTATAATTTGGAATAAAATGAATTAGGGTATTGCTAGTAAGCTCAAGAAATGTTTATTAATTTGATTGAACCATTCTGAAAGCTGTCAAACATAAACATCTTGTCTAAAACCTCTAATGACAACTCCAGTCCCTGCATTCACATATTTGGGTTGTCATCTCATAATGGATAACCAGAGAAAATGTCAATTAGATTATTATTGTGAAAAGACTAGGCACTATAATTTACTCTATGATCCATTCTATACTTTGGGCAGTAGTAGGAACTATGCACTATGTTTACAAATATACCTGCCATTTTCACTACATAAAAATCATAATGGTTCCATGTGTTGTATCTTATAAGTAATGATAACTATTATTTTTTATTTATAGTGCTACTTTGTTTGATGTTGTATTGTTGCTTCTTATTTGATGCATTAACGTTTATTGCAAGATAATTATATAAAATGTATGCACAGTATACTTACTTGTTTGTTGATGGATCTAGTTGCCAGTTATCTATCTGTATATGGTTCAGTGCAACCAATACATTCCGAAGCACCAGTTGCTCGAAGCAGAGAATTTCAAATCCGACTTTTCGTAATACACAGCAGTCCACCTGTAATAAAAAATCGAACATTAAGAAATGTTTTATGTGAATCATTGCAAACATGGATTATTATTCTGAATGAACATAATTTCACAAAGCATGAATTCTGACACATTTCCTGTATTCATTTCGTCACTAATATCTCTGGGTTCTTTGAAACAAACTCATTATCTATGTTTATATTTGACCCCATAAGACACATGCAAAATGATGAGAAGATAACCCTGCAGTTTATGTTCAAATAAAATAATCATAACTGCCTGCCATTGCTGTGTAGGCGGTGCATTTAGATCATGATATATGAATCAATATAGCTGCTGTTATTACAAATGTGATGGGTGTCCATACCTGGGCGATGCAAAAAAACAGCAAGGTATTGACTATTCATTTGTATGGATTTTTTTCCACAATTGACACACCTGCACAATTGTGGGACCTAATTGATTTAATTTCATTGGAACTATTCAATACGATTTATGTTAAATGATAAACCCCACCAAGTCTTAACAAATGTGTTATTACCATAAAACGTAATAAGTGACACATACTTAGTCTAATAGTTGAATGTGGCAAGCCTGAGGTCACTGAGGTGACCCCGGCTGGCCCAAGGCGGCAAGGCTTGGCCCAAGCTAAGCGATCATATTTCGCTTGTCATAATAATACGATCATTACGCAGTCCGGACCTCAGGATAATAATATTTAAGCAATAACAATAATAGACAACTTAATATTTACCTTCATCAATATGCTCCGCGCGTTGCCGAGTTGCAGCCATTTCATGACAGCAGACAAACTTGTCACCGCATCAACAAATTGGTTCGGCACCGCCACCAGTTGACACCGTCTCTGCTAGTTTTGTTTTTTGTACGTTCAGCTTCCCGTGTGTCTTTCTTTTCGTGGTCACTCGCCTCTAGTGTATCTTCCAATACGTGCCTTTGTCTTTGTGGCTGGAATCTATATCCAGATACTTCTGCATCCGTTAAATGATCCGATTTAGATAATCCATAACAAACACGCCATTTTTATTTTTATCTGCGCACAGCGCCTCCAGACGGATTTATGAATAACTAATCTGTGGAGAAGCCTAAGCTTACTGACGTCATTCTTCGTCGACAATGGCGTAGCTCATAGTATTTCGATGGCTGGGTGTTCAAAAATATTTTTCAGGTAAACGGCTGGCGTTAAAAAATTGAGTATATGTGGAAATTGTTACTTTATTATTCATTCTATTAGGTGTATGCCACGAAACCGTGCCTTTTATTGCCCTTTAAACATATCAGACATCTGCAAACGTCTGCTTGACAACGAAAACGTGCAATGTTCACATCTTTTCTAGCATCAAATTTCAAGTATTTCACATTAATGTGGAATTTTATAGGTAAACCTGGATAAAAAAATGAAAATAAAAGAGAAATAACTTCTCTTTTTTATCTACAATGTTTATTTATTTACGTATTTTTTTAGTTCATTCAACAACAACATCATAGACATAGTAATAGTATTGCAAGCCTTAGTAAAACAGTGTTGTAAAGATAATACAGTATAATACCATTTCATGGTTTGTGAGTTGCTTCTTCTGTTGAATGGATATAGCAGAGTGGAAACACGGTTTGCCGGTGACAATGATCACGGAAATCATGAATTTTAATCTATTATTATGGTGATTGCTATGGCATTAGTGATTAGCGGCAAGTACTTGTCAGACTTGTGTTTGGCGATCTTGACTAGTTATGAAGAGTGCCATTTTTCGCGCAGTACAACCTGTTTGTGGCAAACGTATACATGTATTATGATTATGTGCATTTAGACAACTTGTCATGTATAAGTGCTTATCGAAACCACAACGTACAGCAATGTAAAATGCAAATCCCGTAAAAGACACATACGGCCTAAAATCGTGTCTATTATCTGCACTACGTAAATCGCTATATGTCTATGATAGTGTGGTAAACTCAATATTAAATCGGACATTTAAGATAAGAAAGGCATAACACAAGACATTTATGATCTGATTTTCCTAGTATTCATCAGTCGGAACCTACAACTGTCATCCATCATCGTTAGAATATTATTCTTGTGTCCAGTCCCCAATCAGCTCCAGTCGCGCGGAGTCTCGCCATGTATCGTGACCCACTTACAGGCACTGTTGCGTATAATGAACATTTCCTACGTCTGACTGTCGAATTGAAATGTGTGGAACAACGACATACTTCTGTTTTTTGTTGGGGGCTGGTGATGCCGGGAGTGAATGGTAAGTTCATTGAGTAGTATTAAACCACTCCAGGGAGGATAGATGTCTCAATTTAACATTTTGTTGTTTCACCCACTTTTTGCCTACCCACAATGCACTTCCTACACACAGTTGCAGTTTCGTTGACGGCGAATATGTGCACATATACGTAGCCAAATGATGTGTAGCCACCATTACATAGAGAACAATTTGTTCCACTAAAGAATAATTCGGTAGAGCCGTTTAGTTTTTAAAAAAAGTTAGTTTAAGTCACTCCCAGACAAATCGTGTCTAACTAATGCATGCTACTTGTAAAATCTATAGTGATCGTAACTTTTTATTAGTGACATAATTTTCTAAAATAAATAGTTTAATTTATGGCAGTGGCTACGCGTACGAGAGCCGTACGTTTAGGCCGCCAGTCTAAAAGTACGGCATTCATACTGCGCATGCGTATGCTTTTATTTTCGGTTACATGAGCTCTATTTTAGCATCGTTTATCTAAAAGGTATGGCATTCGATAAGCGCATGCGCATGATTTCTATACGTGAGCCTTATCTTTAGTAGCTGTCAGTTCCAAAAGTTTCCCCGCATATGCATGTTTACATACATAAGCTCTATTGTCGTATCTTTAGCACTAAGATCTAAAAGTAGGCATAGGTGAGTTTTTTCGCGCGTGCATGCCGTATCTTTAGCAAACAAATATAAAAGTACGTGAGTTTTTCCGCGCATGCATGTTGATGTGCGTACGAACGGAAGCTCTTTTGGCACCCATATCAATTCGCTTACCGTTCCAGAAGAAGCACTGACGATGCAATAGCTTGCCTTCTACACAAACTATATGAACACATGGAGACAGCTGGTAACTATGCTCGAATCTTATTTATAGATTTCAGTTCAGCATTTAACACAATACAAAGGCATGTCATGATTGATAAACTACAGAAACTAGAAGTTCCAGCCGCACTTGTTCACTGGGTTTTCAATTTCTTAAGTAATCGCCCGCAGTGTGTTCGAGTGGGTGACATAAAGTCACCAGTGCTTGTTAGCAACACAGGTGCGCCTCAGGGTTGTGTTCTGAGTCCATTTTTGTACACATTGTATACAAATGACTGTCGTAGTGTTGATTCATCTGCCCAATTTGTGAGGTTTTCTGATGATACAGCCATGCTCGCTCTTTTGAATGATTTTGCCTCATACCAGTCATATCTTTCTTCAGTGGTACGTTTCTCTAGTTGGTGCAGTAAAAAATTTCTGCATCTGAATGTTTCCAAAACGAAAGAAATGTGCATCGACTTCCGTCGTAATAGAACTGTCATTAGTCCTATTGTCATCAACGGTGAACCTGTGGAACAGGTTGATTCATTCAAATACCTCGGTGTTATATTAGATGAAAAATTGTCATTTACAGAGCATGTTACAGCCATGCAAAAGAAGTCTCAGCAGCGACTGCACGTTCTTCGAAAGTTACGAGCTTTCTATGTTGATCCACTACTTCTTCTATGCCTTTACCGCAGCATAATTGAGCCTCTCTTGACCTACTGCAGCATTTGTTACTACCCTGCTCTTTCTGTGAAAAACCGTAACAGGCTTCTGAAAATCTCACATGTTTCTGCCAAGATCATTGGTTTACCTACACCAAAGCTCACCGAAATAATCGACCATGCAATTTTGAAGAAAGCTCATGCTGTCGCTACTGAGTCTGATCACCCGCTCTCTACGTTCTTCCATGTACTTCCGCCTCAAAGGAGATACCGTTGTATAAAATGTAAAACATGTCGCTATAGCAGGAGTTTTGTGCCGGTGGCCATTAGAATGTCACCCGGTTGAATTGTTCTTGTAGTGTATACATCTGGAAATTCATTTGCATTTTGTTGAGACCATCCCATATATTTTAGATGTGATCATGAGTTGTAAAATGCATATCCTTTTTAAGGACAATAAAGTAAAGTGAAAGTGAAATATACGTGAGATTTTGTGCGTGTTATTTTGTCGCAAGTTGACATATACAGCCCTATGGCAGTCAGTAAATCTAACAAAGTCAATGTCGAAAAAAATCGCTCCCTCGTGTAATTCCGCTGTACCGATGTGGTGAGACGGACGCAGCATGCTTGCGCAGAATTGAAAAAGAGGATACGCGCGCATCCTCATGTACGGTTAGGCCACGGGTCTAAAGATACGGCTCACGTACGCGTAGACACTTCGTTAATTTATTTATGTTATATTACGTATGAGCCTTACTGACTGAGACTGAGTACGACTTATCAATGTAGTAGAATCGTCGGCGGATGTCATCAGACCGTTGATGCGGCCACTGTGTCACTTTGGATGTGTGACTATTATAGTTTTCGCAAGTGCGAGGATTGGTCCTGGGAAGTGGGTCGATAAAGTCGATGACGGGGGCGGGCGACACGTGGGATGTGACGGTGACACGAGGAAGGTGGGTGTGACACAATGACACAGCGTGAGTTGTCAAGTCTTGCGACTAGCGGGAGGCTGAAAGAATCAGAATCGGGTAAGTTTTCTATGATACATTTCTATTTCTGAGTTCTACTTGTCGTACGTAGACTGGACATCGCACATATATTCGCCCGGACACAAGCACTGCTTCGAATTTGTGTACGTGAGGGTCGATTTCGATATGCAAATTTCTCACTCACTTATATAGGCATAATACATCTGCGTGCAGTGACATAATGTCGGGGCAAATAAAAGACACAACGAACAGTAAATGTATCTGTTTTTTGTTATCAACAAAACATCTTTTAATGAAATGTGACGTTGATTTGTTGCAGAATTCGAAACCATAGTTTTATCCGGCTCCGGCAGTATACTCGGCGGTCTTGTTATAATCTTCAGCATGGTGGCGTATGCGCTGCTATGTGCAAAACCACCGAAGCCGCCATGTCAGGTGTCTGAGATAGACGATTACTGTATCTGCATGGACCAAGCTAAAACCGTTATCGAGATGTCACACGTTGAAGATCATTGGCCAGAAGATGAAGAAGAGCTGGCCTGTAGCGTGGATGAGCAACCCTTCAGTGTTAGAAAACTTACACGCCATGGTTTTAACTTTCTATATGGAGTATATTGGGGAAGTGCTGTCCGGGGGATGCCCGTTGTGGATGTATGATTGTTTTTATTCATTATATTAATTAAACGCTGTAGTTAACGATACCCTATCGTTCGTCATTTCCTTCTGCACATTCTTCCTATTTCACACGGATAGTTTGTGAAGTCATTTATACATTTTAGGAGACATGATGATTTACGTGGTTTCCTGTTATCTGGACACTTACATTCACAGTTACTTGACTGATTATCGAAAGACATGAACTTGCTAAAAAAAATACGATTAATCGCTAGTAGCCCTCTTTACATTCCTCGGAGGAAAAGGAAATATGGAACCCGTGTTGCCGCACCAACTCTGTGGAATTCTCTTCCTGTTCAAAGTAAATATTATAGTTTCATTCCGCCGGCGTCTAGAAACCTTTATCTTTTTAAAAAGCTATCACCTTCATCCATTCGTCGATGAGGTGCGCATTGTTGTACGATTACGATATTGCTAAATCCCTTGGTTTTGTCGCGTCACTGATCTCGACCTTCGAGGATATTGGCGCATAAAAGTCATCATTATTGTTTACATTACAGAAAACGAACCCCCTCCCCCCATTTTCACCCCTGAGGCTTGGACGTCATGGGGCGGTGGCTTCGACCCCAACAGACTCTGCTTGTTGTCCTCCATCTTCACCTCCAACTTCTTGTCTTCGCCGTCACCCTGACCCGACCCAGACTTGTCCTGACCAATGCGATTACTGGACACACCACTGTCATTCTTGTCTGTCGCTCCTGGCCTCGCCCGGTTGTCCTCCTGACCTCCCGACTGACCTCCACGACCTTGGAAGCCATTGCCACTTGGTGGACCGCGTCCCTGGTAATCTCCCTTCCCAACATCTCCCAGACGCTCTCGCTGACCCTGGAAGTCCATCCTTCCCACGACCTCTGAACTCCATCTTACTGTCCCCTGACGGGGCTCCACGCCCCCGGAAGTCCATCTTATTATCACCGGGAGGCCCACCTCGACGCAAGACTCTTAATCTTGGTAAATTGGCATTACCTCCCCGCCGGAAGGGGGTTTCAGCAGTTGCGGGGTTCCCGGATGTAATGCGGTTTTCCTTCATGTATGCGGTCCACACTTTTAATGTCCATCGACGCTTACTTGTCCGTTATTTTAAATAAACATAGATATTAGGAATTTATTTGTTACTGTTATAGATCTAATAACAATTGTTTCATTTGCAGTATTTCGTTATATACCAGTCACTCGTTTCGCCACATATTGAATGTGTTTACAAAATATAAAAACCTCGTATAGTTTTTATCGAATTGTATAGCATTATATTGGGGTGAATCCAGCGGAGTAGGCCCCTCACTAAATACGATTTTGAGTAAAATCCGCAAAACCGAAGTAAAAAAAATTTAGCCATGGTTCCTGTATAAACTGAGGCGAGTTGCTTCAGCCATTTGTGCAGTAAAGTTAAAACGGCAAAGCCAAAGACGATATTGAAGTTGCATGAAATTCAAAACAAGTTTCAACTTGGTTTGCTTGCTGTTAGTGTCAAAACACAAACAATAATCTTTTTTGTGTTCCATAGGCTAGGGCGGCTTACATGGAATTTTTGGGCTGAATATTACATTCACACCTACCCCCCTGGTAGCTGTCAGACAGAGTCGTATAATAGGGGTGTGTATATATTATATGGTTATAGCCTATGGCTATGCTCTAGCTAGCAGTATGTGTAGAGAACAGATTCAATTAATTTAAGAAAAGGACTGTCAATAATATAAATGATTAGAACTTTATTTAGAACATCATGCACATTGGGTCATTGCAACAAAGTTACTTGTTTGAAATAAAAAACGAAGCAAACAGTTTTTAGACACATTTTTATAGCTGCTGCAAACGCAGATCACGTGACTTCGTGCGCTATGATCCTTGTCCTTGATGGTGATGTAAACAATAGTAATATTTCAATTTATCGGACGAAAGTGTAAGCATTTGTTCACTATAATCGCCACAGGAAAGTTAACGAACAGCCCGTGATATTTATACAGTGAATCTTTTGCGGTTTGTTGCACTGTGATTTTTAACACGAGGCAGAAACTGCCACTGCACTGGGCCTGGCACTGACTGGGTGCATGCCAGCATTAGCATCGAGCATGGACATATGGTTCTGTTTTTGTGAGAGTAGTGATCGATCGCCTTATAATATGACGTTACCGTTACGTATGATTATTCAATTTTTATTGTAAGTATTTCACTAAAATGAGTTTATTTGACAATCTGGTTGCATATCAGTGATTTAACATGTGGTTCTGACTGATAATACGAATATTGGATAATAGGTTTGGGCTATAGGCTAACCCTACTCAATCCAACTGAATATAATGCTAGTTATTTTAAGATGTACACATGTGTTTAATTTATACAAATGAGTGTGTTAAACAGACTAGCCCACTGATCCTGTCCCATTTCCAGGGGATAAAGGGATATGCCTCTGCTGTGTTTGTTATGTGTTGTCTGCTGGACTACAACATTATAAAGAGGTGCAACTGCACCCAGGTTACCTTATCTCCTATTTTGCATAATTCATGGCATGGCTGTGATTCTTAGTGGCTGACTGATCCTGGTAGCATTTGATCATCACTAGCTGACTGGTCCTTGTAGCCTTTGATCATCACTAGCCCCCTCCCTCTGGCTGGGGAACACTTCTGCTACCCAGCTGATCTCAGACTGAGACCTTGGCTGCCTTATCTGTTTTTTTTTTGCATAATCCTTGGCACTGCTCTGGACAACTGTGGCCAGTGGACAACAGTGTGGTTGTCTATGCGTAATAAGCCTGTGTTGACCAGTACCCCCCTCTGACTGGGGCAGTAATTAAGCTGGAAAGCACCTATCAACTAAGCTGTTTAAATCAGATAACATTTGCTGTTTATGATGGATCCTAGCTGCTCATTCAAATTAAAGCAATTGCCAAATTAACCATCTTTGGGTATTGGTTAATTGGTTGTTCCCTAGAAAGTTTAAATGCTACAAAGCCATACATTGGTGATTCCATAAAGTGGGTGTGGCTAACTTTCTGATTCTCACTGTCTATTTAACTCTGTGTTTGTGATGGGTCTCTCACAAATCTCTTTACTCCTTCTTGGAATGAGACATTGCTCGCTCTGAATATTTGAATTGCCTTGACTGTTGACAACTTGATTCCATCATCTGACTAATTGTGAGTATATTTTATTTGGTTCATGTATAATAATTGCTTTATTCTCATGCTTCACATAATATTCTGTTAGTTTGATGTATAGGTAAATATTTAGAAGTGGCCATCCAAAGGTTTTTTATCTCATAAAATAAGCAAAACTATTCTGCCTGTATGTGCGTCATTGTAATATATAAAATTATTCATGTCCAATGTTTCCTCCGAGTAAAATAATGGGTGAAGTGCTATGATGGGCCGACTTTAATGTGTGATGTGCACTATGTGGGTCCGGGGGCATAGCCACCTAGAACTACCCAGTATTTTAAAAACTACTTTCAAAGTAGTGCATTCTGAAGGGTGTCTTAATCTATTCCCTGGGAAATAGAGGGGAAACAATTGCATAACTACAAGGTAGCAACATGTAAATTTGAAATATGTTTATGGCAAGAAATTGCTATGAGGTGGCAATTCTGGCATATGTTGAGCGAGGCCCTGAGTGGCTTAGAATCATATAGCAGGGGAAACACTGCATGTCTATATATGACTTATCCTGTTAACTATGATTCAAAAAGGTCTAGGTTAACACATTTAGAGATGTAGACCTTGATGTCACTAGCACATACCACACGCATAAAAAGTTTTTTTCCTTTTAAAAATATTAATATATATATATATATATATATATATATATATATTATATATATATATATTATAATATTTTTTTTCCAAACTTTTTATATATATAATTAGTAGGAGAGTTCCTAATAATTCATATCTTTTGTTTCCATATGTTTATAATCATTACATATTTAAGTAGAATAATTTGATGTGATTTTCTCATCACACCTGTGACCAGCAATTTTGGTAACTCATACTGTAGAAATAGGCAACTATTATAATGCATATATGGATATTCACATATACTACTTGCAGATCGTCAATATGGCATACTGTGTGGCAGTCTTCACAGATTCCATTTTTAAATACCTGCCAAAGCGGGTTGGTGCCGTTGACTTTGATCTGCACTGCAAACGTGGTGGTCGTGTCAACGACATTCGCAAAGGTAAGATTTGCTTCTGCTCAAATTGTGCGAGATGCAACACCAGGCAACCACCTCTTTGAACTTCTTCCCTCTAACAAACGTCTTAGGGGTATTAAAACCAGAACAACTTGGTTTAATAACAGTTTACCCACAGGCCGTAACACACTTTAACCATTAGATGCACTATTTTATGTCACCATGCTTATTTATTGCTTGCGTATTTATTATTTATTTATTTATTATTATATGATTTTCATACATGTTGTCAGTTGGCTGCTAAATTTCCACCTTGTATATAATAAGCTAGTAATTTTATAATGTTGGATGCATGATGGAGGTATGAACATGAGCCACAATGCAAAATATTCCTTGGTGCATTTTTAATGTTACTTGGTAATAAACCTCTCATAGGGGACCTGTTTACAGATATTCATTATTAATAAAAAGCCAACTTAACACATACTTTCAGTACTGGCTGAGACAGACCCACTGGGTGTTGACGCCGTACTGCTGCATGTCGGGACAAACCACCTGCAGTCCATCTGCGACGATATCCGCCAGCTGGACAAGACTCTGGATCAGCACCGGAGACTGATTGTAGACACACAAGAGATGTACCCAGGAGTGCCTCTTGTTGTGTCTGCAGTACTCCCCCGTTATGATGAGTAAGCACCACCCCCACCAGTGTATATTAATATAGTATTCGTATTGAAAAAATGCACTAATCTCTATTAATGTTTCCAAGGATATAGGCAGAAGAGAAGTTAACCTGTTATTATTATTATTATTGTATTCGATTGGAGTCAGATGGAATTCTTTACTGTTGTCTAAGTAGTATACATTAATTGTTAATATTTATTATATTATTTAAAATATTTAAACTTATTTAAAATAATTATTTATTTATTGGTATTACAAACAAAATAAAATAGTAAAATTCATTGTTTACTCAGTTTCCTTCTTTTGCTCAGTGACGACCTGTATGAGACTGGCCTTCTGTGGAATGGGCGGCTGCACCAGGTGACTGCCCAGATCCCTGGCGTGTTCTTCTGGGATTGGAACTGCATCCTCTCCCAGCCCAGACACTTTGGTGTTGATGGTCTACACCCTTCGGTGGAAGGCAACACCCTGCTGCATATGATGACAGCCAGCCGCATCCAACAGATGCTGTCAACTGACAGACAAGGCCAGCTCATGTAAGTGTCAATAAAATTTAGTTTTATTGTAGAAGTAAAATTAACATAACATAAGTAATGAAAATCTCGGTTGTCTGGAAGACTTTGGCATGATTTGTGGATATGACATAAAACATGATCTAAATGCAGCACGTTTCAAAACCAGTATTTTAACTTACTGTGACTCGGCAAATAGAGGCAGGATTGGTATGGCTGCTATTAGTAACTGTGAAATTTCAAAAGTACATAAAATGAATTTAGAAATTACTATGGCCCCTGCCTTTTGTACATAAATTTTGCATGAACAACATTTGTACATTTTTGATGACAACAATGGTTTCTTTCATCTTAGACCATGTACTTTACTAAATGGATCCACGTTCCAACCTGTTGTGCAGCATGACAAAGCATGGGACATCAAAACAGCATGTGGTGACTTATCATTGAATTCTGATCTGTGTAATTTTCATGCTCTTAAAGGGTTTAAAAGAAAAAATTATGTCTTATCCAGATCTAAAAATAGTCATCAACCCAGTTTTAACTGCTTTGAAAGGTGTTATGCGTAGTTGGCATGAAACTGTCCGGACCAGTATGGTCTACTCATTTTTCAACTTTCTAAATAACTGTATTCCACAGTATGTTGTTAGTGTACGAACAAAGAATAGCTTTGCACGTTACCTTAATATGTACTGGTTTCAATGTGCATGGAAAACAACGTTTACTGCTGAGGTAGCATTCTTGGTGCCAGAACAGGAAAGGCGAAATCCGCTTTTGTTGACTAACAATATAACTGAAAATCAGTTCAGGTTGATCGTGCAAGGGGAAAATGCGAATCATTTGAATAAATCTTTAGCATTACAAGTACAAACACTGATTGGTAGAACACTTCCCAGACATGCACATGACACAGTGCGTGGTGCTACTAGTTTAGCTAAATTTCAAAATCAGGTAAACACTTCCAAGGGTAAATTATTGAAACATATTATGAAAGGCATAGATCGAGTTAAGGCAGGAAAAGTCATGTTGGTTGAAAACTGGGAACAGCATGGGTGGGTGTTTATTACATCAGAAGACCAAAAATCAGAAAGCAGAAATGATCATGATTATTCTCTAAATGCAGCTACCGGTAGTCAAAATTTGCTTGCACGGTTAAACATACAGGCAGTTAAGATGTTCCATGATGTTGTAGTCCAGTACCTGCCTGTTCTGGAACCAGATGACGGGGTTTACATTGTTAATATATTTCTTAATATTTGCACGTGTACAAGTTTTGTTCAGAAAGGACAGCCATATTTTTGTAAGCATCTACATGCAGTGCTGGCGACTACACATGACTGCTTCGACCACTTAAAATTGCTGGAATTGTATTTTACTACTGTGCCAAAAATACCTCCTGGTTTGATCAGATTCTTCCCTACTAGGAATAATATACAAGGTTGTAACGTGTTTAGTTCAGTTAAATCATTACTACAAATATCCCACCAGGCAACTGATTTAGAAAAAAACATGCTGTGAATGGTAATATACTTAAACTCCTTCATGATCCAGCAAAACCAGCAGCTCCAACCTTCTTCCCTGGTAGGCTACCTAAAAGACATCCTCACAGGGCAGGTTTCAGAAGGAAGGGAGGCCCTATGTGTAACAAAAATAGTAATTACGAACTGACATTTCCTGAATTTAACATGAGTGACCCATATCAGCCTCGAATAAAAATTCCACATAATGCTCGGGGAGAGATGGGGTGGGAGAAAAAGATCTTCACACAAAAAACGGGGTCTGACTACAAGTAAGGTAACTTCAGACAATGCACAGATTTTGGCTCACAAACTTAAAAAATTGGCAATAGCCCGGTCAAACAAAAAAAGGAAATAATGTCATGGACTGCCATGACGCTATTATATTTGACTGCAATTGTATAATAACATTTGAACCACGAGTGCTGGAATATTTGAGTCATTAATTATTGCTCCTTAAATTTTAAATTGATAATTGTGGACAGTTATTAACAATTATGTAGTTATTGCAGTAGTTTAATTTCCCTTCATATTCCCACATGTAAAATCCACTGATCTGGGCTTTGTAACTACCGGGTAATAATGCCACAGCTAGCCATTATGATTGTCATGTACACCTGTATATTGAACTGTGCAGCAGCTTGCCATGTACTGATGTAGAGTGTACATTGAACACTGGGGCTGTGGTTCTGGAAGAGAAGCGGCAAATCGTTGTATTAATGTATTTATCAAATGTTTAATTTAAATCGTCACTATCCATGCACATGGGTCGATCGAGAAATGGTAACCAGTATTGCCTCCTAGCATCAATTAAATGCATTTACTTTGGGTTTACAGTAAAGTTATTCCTGTGTTTTATGGTATATGTGTATACGTATATGTGTGTGTAACACCTATGTTGTGGTTACAGGGTTTTTGTTTTTGTCCGAAATAATGAATTGTTGTCTGTTACCGCTCTCCATGTCCATCCTTTACCCACAGACCGTGAGACATTTGACCTGTTAGTTGTACTATTTTATGTCACCATGCTTATTTATTGCTTGCTTATTTATTATTTATTTATTTAGTTACATACTTTTATGCGCCATGTACTTTATTTACTCAGTTTAGTTGTATTGCCATGCCTATGTATTACTATTATTTATGCTTTGTTATGTCATTAATAACATCATTTTCTTCCAGACACATTTGTTGCAAACATAACACAGCAGCACTATATATGCAATCTCAACATACACCTTATTACATATTCACAACACATGTGGTAGAAGAATACTGTCACCTTCTCATTGGTTTCTACTGTGGATCGCAAAAGTAATTTACATTGCTTTTGTGTGAACTAAGAACAGTACCCATATGTACAGTACCCTCGCTCTGCTGTCTATAATATTATATGTATTAATTATGTTGATAACACATACGTTTTGTTTGTAGTTGCATATTGGTGAATACAGTATGGTGAGGGCATGGCAAGTTTTGATCCATGCATCCATGTGTAGCTGTCGTTAACCCTCTTATAGGAGCCGGGGCCTACTCAGATTTAAGAACGTGTTAAAATTATTGTTTAATGTGTTGATTTCAAAAAAATAAAATATATGTGAAACGTGTGTACACACTGGGTTGTGTTATTGTGTGTGTATATATATATATATATATACATATATATATATATATATAATGCTTGGGTACCGGTAGTACTTGTTGTAAATTATGTAAATATACAGTGTTGTGAAGGGTTTATCCTAGGATTCTAGAAAATAATGTCAAATGCATACGTATACGTATAGGCCCCTACAACTACATACAAGAGAAAATTATTCTGGAGGTTATAGCTGTCGTAATTAAGTACCGTAAATCTTGTCAGTGTCTTTTATACCACTGATTACAAGAGTGTACTAGGAAAACGTTTATTACTTCATTACCAAGTCCAAGAGTATACGTATACACAGATCCTATGACAATGTATATATATAGACAGTGTAACTGCGACCTGCATAAGCTACATGTATGTTGGTCAAATGATCGCTTGTGTCAGTCAAAGCCAAAGGGCTAAATAAAGCTGGCACTGCGTAACAAATTGTGGCCGGCAGTCGTAAATAGAAGTCAGTGGGGGGACCCTCACCAAGAAGTTTATAGTTGCATATATTAGCCAGTGTTATAGGCTTAAATTGTTAATAATTATTAGGAATGGTGGTCACTCGCTTTAGTTTAGGCATAGCCTAGGAACGTTTGTGGATTATACTTATTATTGCGTTTACTTTCAGCAGTCGGGGGCCGATCAAGCTTGCTCAGTGTTATTTCATTCTTGCTTGTCGTTGTTTTTACAATAAAAATCATTAACTGGGCCAGTTTTTATAAATTTATATCTTGCATAACGATCACTCTGTGTCGACAGACGGCATTTGGGCCAGGTTATCATGTCACGGGATTTGGGCCAAGTTATCGAAATGTACGAAGTATTACGGCAAACACGGGACACAGATATTAGAGGTATAATGAAATATGGATGTTTTACTTCGTTATTATGAAACAACTTCGTCAATTACAAATTTAAAATGCGGGTGCTAACATGAAGACATTACACACGCGCGGCAAGGGTTGTTCCCGCGGTAATCTCCCTTCCTGCAAAGTATGCGCGCGCAGAGGTAATGCCGATTTACCAAGATCCAGTGTTTTGCCACCTCGACCCCTGAAGTCCATCTTGTTGTCACCAGATGGAGCACCCGGGCGATCTCCGCGACTCTGGAACTGGGAATACTCATTAGAACCGCCCTGGGCCGGACGGTCCCGCGACTGGCAAAAAGGTCACCAGGTGGCGTTGATTGATTCGGGTTGTCTCGGTAACGACTGTCCTGGTCGCAGTTACGGCACACGTCACGATTTGGGTTCTGACGTGACCCGCCTTCAGACCCATGACAATTTATTAAAATGCACTGGTATCGTACATACGCGCCAGTTGTAAATGCCCTGGTGGATTGCCTGTTTTAGTGAACTTGTCCGGCTTAACAGTGTCATGGTGAACGTGACATAATGACAGTGACGTACGTGACAGTGACAAGACGACATGTGACACGACGACAATGACATGATGACCGTGACATGACAACGACATGATGACAGTAACTTCACAGTGATATGACAGTGGCTTGGTGACAGTGACATCACAATGCCGTGACGATCATGAGCAGATTATAGTGACATGACGACAGAGGCTGTGTGGGAGGTTCGGTTTGTTTCAACAGTTGAGTGCTTACGCGTGCATGCATGCGAGCGAGAATGTGTGCACGAATGTCTACTTTTGTCTGTATGCATGCGTGTTTGCGTGCCTGCGTGTGGGTGTGTATGGGTGTGTTTAGTCTACTGGATAATTTACGTCATGTGTGCTATCGCGCATGCGTGTGTGTAAGGTTTTACAGTATGCATTTGTAACGAATTCCCATCTTGCACCGAATTTCCGTGTACCGCAGGAAGCGGTACCTATACCAATAGCACCGGGATACACGCGCCGTAGTTCTGAAGAGAACACGCAGAATTTATATAAAAGATACCAACATTCTTGCAAATTAACATTACACAATGTTAGCCTGTCATCTGCCTTAGAGTGTAATGTTGACGTATTACTAAGATATATTCCAATGAGTAATCCGTAAAAATGTGGCCAGATCAATGTATTCTTTTAAATGACTCTATTCTCGTTGTCCATGTGGGTTCCATTTCAGGGCCGTGAGGAGAACATAGCTAAACCATCGTTACTAATATCACTTCAATTTTCAAGATCCGTTTGGGGCACCGTCTTTCAAAACTTTTGAGTCGGCTCTAAATTTTCGGATAGGTTCTCAAGTTTCCGCTGCAAAGTAGACCCATACGGATTTTATACCTACACTGATAGCTTTATCGTCGTGTACAAGATAGTGATTCTCTAAATATTGTCACGTCTGCGGGGATATTGTGCTGTCAAAGTAAATTTGATTACATGTTTTTGTCTTGAAGTCAAATGTTCTTCATGCGCTGTTAATTTCTTTCGAAGCAAGAACACGTGTCTTCCGGTCGTCTAATCAGTCCCCTTTGTCGACGACTGGTGGCTTTTCTGATGACCCAGAACGACTAGTGGCCAGAACGACTAGTGGCAAGACGACACATCACTGCCGTACGTGAACCGTCTCTCTCTGTTGGCCTTCACGTATCACATAACACTCATTGTGTGTGTGTGTGTGTGTGTGCGTGCGTGCGTGCGTGCGTGCGTGCGTGCGTGCGTGCGTGTGTGGGGTGGGTGGGTGTGTGTTTCCTTTGATTTCTTGCCACAATAAACATTCATTACCATATCAATATGCTGCATTTTATCAGATCTAATGCCCACGGGTTCACGTCTGAAACGTCTTACACACCTGAAAGGCGGCGTTGTGCAGTGGCCGAAGTCCTCAGGCATATGTCGTTGCGTCAGCGCCGGCTGTGTCAGAAATAGGTCGTTGTTTGAAGCCAAGCCAAGAAGATAACGTCATGATAAGAATGAACTGGTCTATGATTAATACTATTCTTGTTAAAACAGTTAATCCACGGTGTGTGAAATTGTGGCTTTTAAATGTTCTTTTTTTGTGTGCAGAATCCAAGCATCGAAATGTCGTCAGTCTAACATCTGGATACAACGTAATGCTTCCCGACGACATCTCGCCTACTCCGATCCGTTACCACAGGCAACGTCGCTGGCATTGCATCGGCCTCATTCTGCACAGTTGTGTGCAAGTTTGCCAAATGCTCTACTGTTCTTCTAGCGAGGTGGCTTCACAAGTCCATCAGAGTTCCCCGTATTGTGTTGCTACACTCTACACGTAGACATTGTTATGGCAGCGCAGTTGAATCTGCCAATATGTCTTATCCTTATCGATGAGAGGACAGCGTCACTGTGTTTCAAATGAGTTTCGTACGTCTCACGAGAAACTCATCGGCTTTGTCGTGTTATATTTAGAGCGTTATATCTAAGGCGCATCTGGTCGCACCGGTTTCTAGGACTAGCTCATACGCGGTAGGAAATAGGAATACAAACTGTATAATAGTGAGTGAGTGAGTGAGTGAGTGAGAGAGTGAGTGAGTGAGTGAGTGAGTGAGTGAGTGAGTGAGTGAGTGAGTGAGTGAGTGAGTGAGTGAGTGAGTGAGTGAGTGAGTGAGTGAGTGAGTGAGTGAGTGAGTGAGTGAGTGAGTGAGTGAGTGAGTGAGTGAGTGAGTGAGTGAGTGAGTGAGTGAGTGGTGAGTGGTGAGTGAGTGAGTGAGTGAGTGAGTGAGTGAGTGAGTGAGTGAGTGAGTGAGTGAGTGAGTGAGTGAGTGAGTGAGTGAGTGAGTGAGTGAGTGAGTGAGTGAGTGAGTGAGTGAGTGAGTGAGTGAGTGAGTGAGTGAGTGAGTGAGTGAGTGAGTGAGTGAGTGAGTGAGTGAGTGAGTGAGTGAGTGAGTCAGTCAGCCAGTCAGACAGTCAGTCAGTCAGACAGTCAGACAGTCAGACACTCATTTAGTTACACAGTCAGTCAATCATCCCCTACTCAACTCAATCCAATCAATCAATTGATTCATATTCTCATTCACTTTTTCACTACGCCGCTTTTACTTCACGCGCCAACGTGTTATCTTTCTGATACTGCGAAACGGTCTTGGACGAGTCAACACGACGCACTGTCTGTCTCTCAGACTCCGGCCAGTCTCAGTTCCCTTCTTCTCTACCGTGTTCTACAGGTTCTTGGTTTCAGGTAAGAATGGATGAGCACACACACCTTTTCTAGCTATTAATAAAAACAATAAATACTATTATACATATAATTACTAAATATATAATATTTTCACTATATATATATATATATATATATATATATATATATATATATATATATATATATATATATATAAATAAATTATGATATATTTAGTAATTATTAAATATTTTTAAATATATATATATATATATATATATATATATATTTGCTAGTATACATACATGTATTATATTATACATAATTTAACTTTTCTAGCTATATAATAATAACATATAATTAATATATAATATATAATTACTATATATATCTATTATAAATATTTAATATAATATAGTATAATGACAATTATATATATATATATATATATATATACACACACACACATATATATTTACATACACGTATATGTATTGGTGTAGGCTATTGGAGTTTGTCTTTGCGAAGTCACGTGATTAGCAACAGACGTTTGTACGTCATTCGTGTAGCTACGTTGATTTACGTAAAACGAAAATTATATTACAGTCTGACTGTCGAATCGAAATGCGAAATACAGCGATATCCTTCTGTTTTCTGTTGGGGCTGGTGATGTCTGGAGTTTGTGGTGAGTTCATTGAGTAGTATTAAACCGCTCCAGGAAGGATAGATTTATCCATTTAACATTTTGTTGTTTCACCCACTTTTTGCCTACCCACAATGCACTTCCTACACCCAGTTGCAGTTTCGTTGACGGCGAATATGTGCACATATACGTAGCCAAATGATGTGTAGCCACTATTACATAGAGAACAATTTGTTCCACTAAAGAACAATTCGTTTAGTTTTTGAAAAAAAGGTTTATTTTAAGTCACTCCCAGAAATACACCAAATCGTTTCTATCTAATGCATGCTACTTTTCAAATCTATAGTGATCGTAACTTTTTATTAGTGACATCATTGTCTAACATAAATGGTTTAATTTATTTACGTTATATTACGTATGAGTTACGTTATATAACTGACTGAGTACGACTTATCAATGTCGTAGGATTGTCGGCGGATGTCCAGAGACCGTTGATGAGGCCACTGACGACGGAGTCTGCAATACAGCTGCAAGGTAGGCAGTAATGTGTCACTTTGATTGGGTGACTATTATAGGTTTCGCAAGTGCGAGGATTGGTCCTGGGAAATAGGTCGATAGAGTCGATGACGGGGGCGGGCGACACGTGGGATGTGAGGGTGACACGAGGAAGTTTGGCGTGGCACAATGATGAAGGTGGACCGGGCGACACGTGAGATGTGAGGGTGACACGAGGAAGGTGGGCGTGGCACAATGATGAAGGTGGGCCGGGCGACACGTGGGATGTGAGGGTGACACGAGGAAGGTGGGCGTGGCACAATGATGAAGGTGGGCCGGGCGACACGTGGGATGTGAGGGTGACACGAGGACGGTGGGCGTGGTACAATGATGAAGGTGGGCCGGGCGACACGTGGGATGTGAGGGTGACACGAGGACGGTGAGCGTGGTGCTCTGATGAAGGTGGGCCGAACGACACGTGGGATGTGGGAGGGTGACACGAGGTAAGTGGGCGTGGTGCTCTGATGAAGGTGGGCCGGGCGACACGTGGGATGTGGGAGGGTGACACGAGGTAAGTGGGCGTGGTACAATGATGAAGGTGGGCCGGGCGACACGTGGGATGTCGGAGGGTGGCACGAGGAAGGTGGGCGTGGCACAATGGTGAAGGTGGGCCGGGCGACACGTGGGATGTGGGAGGGTGACAAGAGGTAGATGGGCGTGGTACAACGATGAAGGTGGGCCGGGCGTCACGTGGGATGTGGGAGGGTGACACGAGGTAGGTGTGCATGGTACAATGCTGAAGGTGGGCCGGGCGACACATGGGATGTGGGAGGGTGACACGAGGAAGGTGGGCGTGGCACAATGGTGAAGGTGGGTCGGGCGACACATGGGATGTGGGAGGGTGACACGAGGTAGGTGGGCGTGGTACAATAATGAAGGTGGGCCGGGCGACACATGGGATGTGGGAGGGTGACACGAGGAAGGTGGGCGTGGTACAATGATGAAGGTGGGCCGGGCGACACGTGGGATGTGGGAGGGTGACACGAGTTAGGTGGGCGTGGTACAATGATGAAGGTGGGCCGGGCGACACGTGGGATGTGGGAGGGTGACACGAGGAAGGTGGGCGTGGCACAATGGTGAAGGTGGGCCGGGCGTAACGTGGGATGTGGGAGGGTGACAAGAGGTAGATGGGCGTGGTACAATGATGAAGGTGGGCCGGGCGACACGTGGGATGTCGGAGGGTGGCACGAGGAAGGTGGGCGTGGCACAATGGTGAAGGTGGGCCGGGCGACACGTTGGATGTGGGAGGGTGACAAGAGGTAGATGGGCGTGGTACAACGATGAAGGTGGGCCGGGCGTCACGTGGGATGTGGGAGGGTGACACGAGGTAGGTGTGCATGGTACAATGCTGAAGGTGGGCCGGGCGACATGTGGGATGTGGGAGGGTGACACGAGGAAGGTGGGCGTGGCACAATGGTGAAGGTGGGTCGGGCGACACATGGGATGTGGGAGGGTGACACGATGTAGGTGGGCGTGGTACAATGATGAAGGTGGGCCGGGCGACACATGGGATGTGGGAGGGTGACACGAGGAAGGTGGGCGTGGTACAATGATGAAGGTGGGCCGGGCGACACGTGGGATGTGGGAGGGTGACACGAGTTAGGTTGGCGTGGTACAATGATGAAGGTGGGCCGGGCGACACGTGGGATGTGGGAGGGTGACACGAGGAAGGTGGGCGTGGCACAATGGTGAAGGTGGGCCGGGCGTAACGTGGGATGTGGGAGGGTGACGCGAGGTAGGTGGGCGGGGCACAATGATGAAGGTGGGCCGGGCGATACGTGGGATGTGGGAGGGTGACAAGAGGAAGGTGGGCGTGGCACAATGGTGAAGGTGGGCCGAACGACACGTGAGATGTGGGAGGGTGATACGAGGAAGGTGGGCGTGGCACAATGATGAAGGTGGGCAGGGTGACACGTGGGATGTGTGAGGATGACACGAGGAAGGTGGGCGTGGTACAATAACGAAGATGGGCAGGGTGACACGAGCGATTTATGAGGGTGACATGAGGAAGGTTGCCGTGGCACAATTATTATGATGTGTTTATTTTTCTTTGCCCACAGCGAGTAGTGTGACACCTAGTGACTTGTCACTTCTGGCGACTAGCGGGAGGGTGAAACAAGCAGAATCGGGTAGGTTTTCTATTATACATTTCTATTTCTGAGTTCTACTTGTCGTACGTAGACTGGACATGGCACATATATTCGCCGGGACACCAGCACTGCTTCGAATTTGTGTACGTGAGGGTCGATTTTGATATGCAAATTTCACACTCACTTATATAGGCATAATACATCTGCGTGCAGTGACATAATGTCGGGGCAAATAAAAGACACAACGAACAGTAAATGTATCTATGTTTTGTGTTATCAACAAAACAGCTTTTAATGAAATGTGACGTTGATTTGTTGCAGAATTCGAAACCATAGTCTTATCCGGCTCCGGCAGTTTACTCGGCGGTCTTGTGATAATCTTCAGAT
>JAODUO010002304.1:0-2500 GCA_025642075.2 Ridgeia piscesae
TCCAGACTAGTCGTTGTTTGTGTCCGTTCACATGGTGTCATAAGTGATTAACGAACTAAGTAGTATGCCACAACCAGTTATGTGAGAAGCTATTTGTCTCGGTTTAAATAATTTCGAGCAATTGTTCAGTTTGAAAGACGCCACGCTCGACAACGGCGAATGTATGGCATGCCAATCATGTCATAAATTAAAAGGGGACATTCAAACAGTATATCGCAAACTGAGTTGTGATTGAACGAGAATAAATACGAAAACATAGAACATCCTAAACGACCAGAATTGAAACTAGGTGGCAACATAGTAGAGAATTGTGAAACTTTAAAGTCCGTTTTAATGACTATTTTGTCATATATTATATTAATGGAGTAATAATAATAATGACTTTATTTACATATACTAAAATCCAAAGTAAAATTATGTTCAGTAGTGCTGATAATAGTCGTTAAAATTATATGAAATGCATACAAAAAAGTCGAAATATAACAAATTAATACGAATAGTTAAAGTTTCGAACTGTCAGCGTAACTGAACTAAATCTCCGTACATACCACTTCCCGACTGTACATCTGATCCTACGTACTAATTTAAGTCAACGATAAAACGCGCCGACAGTACAAGTGGATATTAAGTTGTCAACGGTCACAGCAAATACGTGTTGTGTTACTCAGACACGCCTATGACGAGTGACGTGCAGGTATTTGTGTACAATGGTGTGCGTCACGTCGGCTTTGTAAACACATATTGGATCTCATACTGAGCAGTGCGACGACAAAGAGAACATATTAGCTGTACACTGAATACCCCCAGTGAGGGCGAATACCCCCAGTGAGGGCGGGTGAGAACGGTTCACTGACACCTTTTGTACGCTAAACGTGGAGTCGGCCTAACGCTGACGATACGGACTTCATCAGCTCGTCTGGTCGTGTCAGTGCAACATATTTGTCTTTTTCTTCATCATGTTAGACTGCGTCTATTGAGCAGAACAAGTCTGCTCGAAGATTCGGCTGCCCATCGAGTGCATCACGCCAGCTTGCTTGGTGGACAGGGGCCCATTTCACTAACGTTGTTAAGAGCTCTTAAACCCGATTTTGCACTTTAAAATAAGTTTTGATCCTTAACAGTGATCTTGAATACTTGAAAACGGTCAACACCATGACGCGCCAACGGGATATTGTCACTGGTGTGTTGCGGAAATAGTAACACGGCAATGGATATTTGTGTTTTGAGAAAAGTAATTAAATTTAACAACGGATTTTGTTTAAGAATGAATATTTTCCGTACGAGCTCTTTACCTTAGTTAAACAGTCGTCAGTTGTCACGGTGAACGTGGTTACCCTCCATTACCTCTTGCACTGTCTGTCATCTTTGCTGCAGTCTACAGATGAGACAGCGGAGAAGACGAGGTGAAGTTACGTGAGCGAAACAGTTACAACAGAACCTCCCCTCATCAGCTGACTAAGTGAGTGTGACGCGTGCTGTCTAGACACACCGGCCACACAATAACGTCACGGGTGACTGGTTTGTTATCGTCAACGGCCTACAGCGTGTCCGATGCACTGTCGTCTCACACGCCTGTTGTGTGACTAACATCTGGAACGGTCCTTCACTCCGATCCGAGCACTGTGCTTTGCTGACTCTGCCGCAATGTAATTAACTTTGTGCGCCAGAGCTGTCCAAACTTCTCTCGAGCCGGACCACTTCTATGGAATGCGTTGCCGAAGGAATTGCTGGTAATCCCGTCAATTGATGTTTTCAAAGCACGTGGCAAAACGGATAATTTTAGAATAACTTTTAATATATAATATAGTTTATCTACACGGACGTGTGACGGAGTGCTTGAATACAATTAAATCGTAACGTAAGATTCATATAGCAAATCTGCTTTTAATTTGTAGTAGTTGTTTGGGAATTTACTATTGTACTACTATATTTGTAGTAACGATTTATTTAGTAACATGTTATTATATGTATTAATTTATTTAAATTTCACATTAATTTATTTCGTTTACAATTTATGCTTTCTTTGTCTCATTTTATTTATCTATATTTGTATATACAATTCCATAGCCACACTTGTTAAGAATAACTCTATCAGGCTGGATTTACATTTGAATCACTCGTTACATTGTATTCTAGTTGTGTATACATAACTTATATTGTTTACAAAAGACTATGTAAACACTACTGAGCAAAGTTATACTCCGGAGACCAATGTTTAAATAATATTAATTACCATTATCATTATTATTAATCAACATCTCGTAAAAAAGCCCTTGATCAAACACAAATTGAATAACATATGCAACATTGTGTACATTATATGCAGATTATATGCAGGGGAAAGAAAATATATATGATGCGTGTGGCACGCTTGTTTCCTGAGTGTGCGCGTGGGTCAATTTCTACCATTGTTGTAATTACGTAACCTTCTTTTGACACAGACTGCAAGGACGTCATAAAAATGTCACACTACATCAGTGCAAACAAATAAATAGAGCTG
>JAODUO010002304.1:7500-12500 GCA_025642075.2 Ridgeia piscesae
TAACGTCACGGGTGACTGGTTTGTTATCGTCAACGGCCTACAGCGTGTCCGATGCACTGTCGTCTCACACGCCTGTTGTGTGACTAACATCTGGAACGGTCCTTCACTCCGATCCGAGCACTGTGCTTTGCTGACTCTGCCGCAATGTAATTAACTTTGTGCGCCAGAGCTGTCCAAACTTCTCTCGAGCCGGACCACTTCTATGGAATGCGTTGCCGAAGGAATTGCTGGTAATCCCGTCAATTGATGTTTTCAAAGCACGTGGCAAAACGGATAATTTTAGAATAACTTTTAATATATAATATAGTTTATCTACACGGACGTGTGACGGAGTGCTTGAATACAATTAAATCGTAACGTAAGATTCATATAGCAAATCTGCTTTTAATTTGTAGTAGTTGTTTGGGTATTTACTATTGTACTACTATATTTGTAGTAACGATTTATTTAGTAACATGTTATTATATGTATTAATTTATTTAAATTTCACATTAATTTATTTCGTTTACAATTTATGCTTTCTTTGTCTCATTTTATTTATCTATATTTGTATATACAATTCCATAGCCACACTTGTTAAGAATAACTCTATCAGGCTGGATTTACATTTGAATCACTCGCTACATTGTATTCTAGTTGTGTATACATAACTTATATTGTTTACAAAAGACTATGTAAACACTACTGAGCAAAGTTATACTCCGGAGACCAATGTTTAAATAATATTAATTACCATTATCATTATTATTAACCAACATCTCGTAAAAAAAGCCCTTGATCAAACACAAATTGAATAACATATGCAACATTGTGTACATTATATGCAGATTATATGCAGGGGAAAGAAAATATATATGATGCGTGTGGCACGCTTGTTTCCTGAGTGTGCGCGTGGGTCAATTTCTACCATTGTTGTAATTACGTAACCTTCTTTTGACACAGCATGACGCCACGACCCTGCAAGGACGTCATAAAAATGTCACACTACATCAGTGCAAACAAATAAATAGAGCTGTGAACAACATTCACCAAAGTGAGTATATACGTGCACACCAAAAACCAACCAACAAAGTAGTTCGATGTTGTACACATTTTATTGGTAGTTATTGGTAATACGTGTCTGGTATGTCATCTTACATAGGAACACGTCAAATTGACAAAAAATTGAATCAACACATTATCAGAAAAAGTATAAATAAAGCATGCCAAAATGTGCAAACTAGTCATGACATTACCTGCAATGATATATTATTGGTGCTATTTCATTTAATTTCAGGGAAGATACATATATTGTAGGTAAAGCGTTAAAGATTTACATGAAATGGTCCGAGAGGAATCAACATCGAACATTTTAAAGTGTATGCTCTACTTGTATGATGTTATATGCCTACGTATTACGCAACAACCAACGAACTTAGCATTTTAAAAGCGTTAAAGATTTACATGAAATGGTCCGAGAGGAATCAACATTGAACATTTTAAATTGTATTCTCTACTTGTATGATGTTATATGCCTACGTATTACGCAACAACCAACGAACTTAGCATTTTAAGATATAGTGCACGTTTAGTGTTAACAAATCTTGTGGCAATTGGTACGTTTTCTGTTGACAAACAACGTGACAATAGGTACGGTTACTTCAAATCAGCGCCGATGTTAGTTTAGAATATTTTGAGAGTGGTGTTAATGTAAGAGGTAAATATTACTCAAAATAGGGAGCCAACTTTGAAAACTAGTAACGTCGCAAGATGTTTGTGCACCCATTTGTTTCCAATGGAACAATAATAGCAAAGATAGTGTAATGTTCGTAATGTCGCAAAATATTGATCTTTGATGTTGTATGGTACAGCTACACACACATTTATTGAATTGTTCGTGACATGCAGAACTTATATTAGCTAAAGTTACCATAGTGACGAAAGTGTATGTGCTGTTAGTTGATACCATATCAACAACACACGATACTATTTTATAAGTAAGCAGTGTTTACACAGGATATGTTACAATACATTATCATGAAATCAATAGACTTCGTCATCTGTAAGTATACCAACGTTAAACAAATTAATATCAATCATTGCTCACAACATACATGTGTGATGCTACAACATACCGTTGTGAATTTATATATATATATATATATATATATATATATATATATATATACATATATTTTACAACGTACATGTGTGAAGTTACAATATACACCTGTAACGTAAAAATATACATGTGTGAAATTTGAATCCGGTGGTATGAAATTTCATAGTTTGAACACTATAACACCGGACAGAAAGTGTTATAGTATATATACTATTATAGTATTATATATATATATATATATATATATATATATATATATATATATATATATATATATATATATATATATATATATATATATATATATATATATATATATATATATAATAGTATATATACTATAATAGTATACATATTTATGAGTAAATACATACTAATGTTTAATTGCATTGCATGAGCAAACATTGCCTTGTTAGGTGTAGATGCATCGGAACTAGTCGTTAGTCACTACGTCGTTGGTTGAGAGACTGAGAGACGGTGGTCAGGGTTGCAAATGTCGTTTTCCTTGGTATCGATGTCTTGTCATATGAAGTCTCCTTATTCGGTCGTAAAACAAGTAACACGAAACAAATTTAATATATGCAAATATATATATATACGCAAAATATAATTAATCAACACTTACCCCGAAGTACCTAATGAAAACATAATGTAGAACAGCAAATAAATAAGATAAAACGACACGATAGAGCTCATCAGATAATAACATTTATTGTATACGGGAAATGATAACAGCAACATTGCAAGTTGGTCTATAGAGGTAACACATGTATTACTGTGCTACGAACATCGCGTTGCAACGTTCAGTATTAACGTTAGTAATTAACATTGTTTTAGTTGTTACAAAAGTTGAAATAATATTTGTTTTATATTTGAAAATAGATTTAGCATAACGCTTCGAACATATTACTTTCATTACCTGATTTCTTCCACGGCGTGTCTGGAAAGGAATCAATTAAATAATTATTCATACATTATTTATAGGAAAACTATGAAATAATTAATCAACAATTACGTGTCCACTAAGTTAAGTACCTAGTGAACACATATAATGTAGAAAAACAAATAAATAAGATTAAACGACATTGTAGTGCTATCAGATAACGACAATTATTGTATACGGGAAATGAATAACAGTAATATTGCAAGTTGGTCGAGGTCATTTAATGGAAGAAGAAGAGTAAAGTAAAGTAAAGCTGTTTTCACACGAACGACAACTTTTTACGTAAATATGGTGAGAGTAAGGAAACAGTTTCTCTAAGAGGTTTTACCCTGGTTTAAATTACGTACTATTCTTTCAGGTAGCGACTTCCAGTTGTTTTGATTTCAAAACGTGCAACGTAGTACCAATGAATTAGTATGTATAAATTAAGTATTTATGATTGCTGAAAAAAACCCAAGTAATTTACAAGGAACTACGTTTTCTTATTTTATGTAATTTAGACATGTTGGTGCCATATTTTAGTAATCTTAATAATTCGTTATTGAAATGTCTAACCAAAGCAATGACCACCGCCTAAACTTGTTACACCGTTTGTCAACCCAATTTTCTATACAAGACCGTCGTTTTCTTCCGGTATTCCTCCTTACAGTGTATACTAACTGTAAATGCGTAAACTTAAATGTATACTGTGACCATGTTTGTTGGCCAACCATTTTAATGTGTTCACATTAGTAGTCTGCGGCGTATTTTATACGTTAGTTTGACCTAATTATTTCAATGTGTCAACGTATTTGCTTGAGCGAATCTGTTTGCTTACTTGAAGCAAATGACATTTTCTTTATTGTCAATAGTATTTAATCACGAAGCATTCTGGTTAATTTGCCGTGTGATTTTCCACCCATCTCCCTTTGTTTGGTGATAATTAGGTGCAAACTATTGGTATAGTTATATCTGAAAGCGCTATTGCATTACTGTTTCACCAGTGTTGGTACTAGCTTTATATCAATGAAGTCAAAGGAAATACCATAGCCCAATACTGATCAATAGCATATGTTTTAGTAGGGCATATTAAAATATTTACAATACACGTGTATCCTATAACATTATATTTGTAAAATGTATATAATTAAATTACCTGAAAAAGATATGCTCCCAGCTTTGACCTGGAATGATCCAATTGTCCCATTGTGCGCTTTAAGGTAATCCCTCATTATTTGAGTCAGTTCATCCAACGTGTGTTTCTCCTTTAGCAGCAGCAGATATCTCACAATGACGCTGCCATTGCTACGACGGCAAAGCAAAACAAACATAAATACTGCTAAATGCTACCGTAACTAAGCCAATACAAATGTAATACAACACAGCTTAACATAACTGACAATGCACACATTGCAAAAACTAAATATGTGCTCTGAAACCTTCAAATTATAACTCAAGTTATTCATACATAAATTATCTATTTGAAATCATATTTATTGCAAACATCAGGTTAACTATTTGTCGTCCAATGATTAAAAGTTATTTTTGTCCGCCTGCTCATTGTGGATTAAAATACGTGAAAACAGCACTTAAGTTTCCAAGAATTCACCTGTTAGCTGCTTACCTGAACGTGATGTTTGTAACTGCAATAACAGCACTACTGTTGAGTGAACTTGCAAACACTGTGTGAACCTAAACAATATAACAAAGTCATGTACTAGGCTATGTATAGATACTACGCGATTCGGCATATCCTATTTATAAAACTACTTAAAATACTACTATTAGTATAAGCAGGTATATAGTGTTCTCGTACGTTGTCAAACATATATGCTAAACATTTTCCGCCATGTGATAAATATGCTTACTTTAAGTAAAACGTAATCAAATTAAATTAATGTATTTGCAACAACATCTATAACGCCACGTTACACAAGATGCACAAGGATAAGCATTCATTTGTACAGCATATACCGA
>JAODUO010002304.1:22500-30388 GCA_025642075.2 Ridgeia piscesae
AATATGCAGGAAAAAACTGATAGATTAGACAGTTATGCAAAACAAACTGGGCTTACCATCTGTACAACCACGACACAAGTGATGAGTATCAATACCACACCAACGGCACCTGCTACCCTTAATAGTGAACCACTTGAGTTTGTAGAGGACTTTACTTACCTGGGTAGCCTCATCAGTAAAGACAATTGAGCCCAGACAAAGGACACCAAAGCAAATATGGGTAAAACCCGCTGTGCTTTTGCCAAATTTCAGAACAAGTCCAAGCAGTATACCATGAAAACAAAGGTAATTCTTTACAACAGTAATGTGAAGTCTATCTTACTGTATGGCTCAGAGTGCTGGCGAGTGGTTAAAGGGGACATGGCAAAGATCGATGCCTTCCGCAGTGGGTGTTTGAGAAATCTCCGCCGGATATTGTGACCCAATACAATATCCAGCATGGAACTCCACAAGAAGACGGGCTGCAACAGTGCTGTCCTGGACATTAAACGCCAATGATTGAGATGGCTAGGACACGTCCGGAGAATGCCAAACAAATTCCCAAAGTTGCCCTAAGATGGACGCCACCTGGAAGAAGGAAGCCTGGACGACCAAAGACATCTTGGTGAAAGAAAGTAATGGCGGAGCTATAAGATATGGGGCTCTCGTGGGCGAGGCTCAGGCCGCAGCAAAGGACAGGACCATGTGGAGGAACATTATTATTGTTGCCTTATGTCCCCCTGGGGATGAAGAGGATAAGTAAGTAAGTATATAACAATTTAAATAATTTTACTACACGTGAAAACAAATTGTGATTTGCCTTGATAAATGAAATTTACAAATATACATAATCGTTATATACAATTAACATATTTTCATTTTGGAAACAAAATAAAACAAATACAAACAGTAGTCTACATAATTGCTTTGTGATTCGATTTATAATTATTATTTTGTGAAAAGTTAAAACAAAAGTTAAAAAAAGATATAAATGGTTTCGTGTCGCGTTTCAACCGGTGTCCTTCCGATTGTAAAAGCGAACGCACCTAACGAACGCATGTACCAATTGAGCTACTTTCAACTCCAGGAGTTTATGTGTTATGTTAAATATACAACTTCTCATTCACACATCGGCAAACTAATGATTATTTATGGCTTACACAACATTTATTTCTGACGTTATATACATACTATATGTTTGTATTATATGTATCCTGGTGTGAATTATGTCACGAGAGCTGCAATCAATACAATTACTTTGAAAACGAGTCATAAAACGGCGGCGATTTCGAAGCTCAGTTAGACCTTCGCGAAACATCTTGCTTAAACATGTTCAACAAAAATTGATTTATGTGGAATTTTAAGATACATGTATGTTCTTTATGATGATCGGAATATCGCACAATAATATCGCACAATAATACATTTGGACGCTCGTTCCGACCCACAAATTATCCTTGTAAACATGCTCTGAATGCAAAGGAAAAGTGCTCCTGACGCTAGTACGTGTCCTGTCTGATATCATAACTGGGCATCCAGAAAGCGCGGCAAAAATATGCATATTCGAAAAAGTCCAGTGGCATAGCACAAAATGTGGAATTTCTAATTCCTTTATTTTGTTTACTTTTTTGGCTTTGTGGACATGGAGCTACACAGCAACATGTATTATAATATTGATTCAAACAATAATTTTTTATTTCCTTTAATGATGCCGAACGTCCCACTAAGATAAAGTGATACTATATAAATGAAGTGTCTTAAGAAATACTTCGAACCTATATTAGTCACCATGCCAAGAGTCTTATCGCAGGGATGTATTTTAGATTTGTTTGTATTTTGTTTAAACATTGTTTCCAAATCACCGTTACGCCCGTGACGATGCTTCTTCACTCCGCAAACGGTCGGCCTATCACACACACACATATATATATATATATATATATATATATATATATATATATATATATATATATATATATATATATATATATATATATATATATATATATATATATATATATCTGAAATGTTCTAACAGTCGTTCCGCATACATGCGTTTAACATGCTGAAAACTGACAAAGAAATTAAACGTTTTTCAATGACATAGGAACAAAATGCGTGTGTCACATGTTGTTATACCTTACCGAGAAAAGTAACAACTTTGTTTGTATGTAATATAACAGCTGTATTAAACATGGCAGGTCGGCAGACGAGTACGCGGGAACTAACTCAGTTCCGGCGAGGAGTATACACAAGATCAAATCGATCTATGATACATTATCACATTCCCTACCCTCTAAAATCAAACATAATAAGGTCACGGTCAGTGCCGTTAGTTCTCCATTATAATGTTCAATTAAAGAAATGTAACTGTTATAGAATGTTCCTCGCCAATCTGCAGTGAGACAAATTACACTAAATTAATTATTCATGACAAACTAACAACTACGGAATTGAAGGGTAGACTACCTCCATATTCCCTGTGTGACTAAGGCCGTTATTCCGTTGGCTGTGAACAATTGGTCTCACAGTTCAGTCAGTCCATGACATAATACGCTGGCCATGCTGGTGCTACACTGCCAGTATTTCAAGCACATGGTAGGAGAGACCGGGGATAGTTGTAACACGGGTAAGTTGTAACAGAGGGTTTACAGACAAAAGTGCTAATGCAAATTATTCTGCAAGACGACAGTTTGTTCAACAATAGATTTTAGCATGCCATGTGTAATATCACGTGAATCCGTCGACACCCCATAAAGTTACGCCATTTTAAAACAAAAGAGGTACTACCGTACCTGGTTAACTTGTAGCAGTTTAGGACACCTCATATAACTCATTATGCCACGAACTTGTAATAAGCCAGGCAGTTAATTATGCACCAATTTTCTGCGTGAGATACGTTGGGACCCTTTAGCATAAAAAAGGTTTTGACCGGTTAAGAAATCCACCAGCAATCCTGAAATGTGTTATTTATTTTAAGTTACCCCATACCGGGGTAACTTGTAACGCTTTAGGACACCTCATATAACTCATTATGTGACACATTTGTAATAAACCAGGCACTTAATTATGCACCACTTATCTTCGGAAGATATGTGGGGAACCTTTGGCATGACAAAAGTTTCGGTTAAGAAGCCTACCCGCAATCCTGAAATGTGCTTTGTTACAACATTAGTCGTGTCTGGTGTCACACTCGCCACAGGTGCATCTGGTATCGATGCAACGACTTCCGGCTCTCTGTTCGGTAGAACTAGACTGAATTTTTTAACAAGCATATATGAAAATGAAGATTTTTCAATGTATATCTTTTGCCCATCTTTGTGTTGTGTGTTTGATTACAGGTCAATAATCAACGCTTAATTAATACTTTTAATTAATGCCGCATAGATCGACCATTAACACGCGTGTTGGTTTAATTTGTAAGGAACTATACAACCGCAGTAAATGTTCGGCTTGTTTATTGTTAAACTAACTGTCTACACGGATAAAACTGTGAAATTTACTCGACCAATAACCACCAGGTGCGTCACGGTTTGTATAATTAAGACCAGTGCAGACAGATCGTCGACAACAAAACAGGATCAACATAAAAACATTTCATTCAGAAGACGGGGGAACCGCCACAACAGTACCGCCACCTGGTGGCTTAAACACACGAACATGTTGACACTGTTTGTCTCCGTCGCTGGCCTCGTACAAGATGAAGATGATGTCCCATATGTTCACAATATTATCACGAAGTTTTGCGTTTCCTTCGTTTTCAAACATTCGTCTACGTATAAAGGCAAGTCCAGTTACTATTGCCAATGCACACATTTAATCTCCATCAGAGGAATGTTTTATTCCCAATTCTATCATCTACTTCTGCGTCACCGAGGTCAAACGTAATGTATGTTTCTTGCCGTACCAATTACACTTATTGTATGGTTCTATACGGCAAAGGTTGCATACTTACATTTTATACGGCATTAGGTATGCTATGTTTTTTGGGGGGCGAGAATGAACGCCATGATAGATTGAACGTCTTTTCTTTTCGTTAATTTTTGTGTGAGTTTTACGTGGTTATGGAAGATTTCAAAGTATTGTCAGCTGATGGTGGAACATACCGTATCTGATAATTCAAAAACCGGTTTCAAGACCGTATACAATACCAGTTCAACGGTATTGTTGTACCTTGCCGAGAAAAATAATAGCATTCTAAGTGTGTAATATAACAGCTTTATTAAACATGGCAGGTCGGTAGATGACTACGCGGGAACTACTTCAGTTCCGGTGAGGAGTATACAAACGATCATACCTATCAACGATATATTATCACTTTCCATCCCTTCTAAAATCAAACATGAGGTCACGATTAGTACCGTTAGTTCTCCATATGTCCAATTAAGGAAATGTCATTGTTATAATGTCCCTCGCCAACGTACAGTGAGACGAATAATACTAGATTAGTTATTCATAACAAACTAACAATTACGGAATTGGAGGGTAGAATACCTCCATGTTCTCTGTGCGACCAAGGCCGTTATTTTATTGGTCGTCAACGATTGGTCTCAGAGTTTATTCAGTCCATGACATAATCTATTTGCCATGCTGGTGCTACACGTGATCTGTAATTCAGCGATAGTGAAGCAAGAATCTTTGTGGCTTCGTTTCGACATTGTCTCCCGTCGTTTTGGTGATGCCCGATTCCACGGTCTGTACGACCCTTTCTGCTAGGCCATCGGAGGAAGGATGATACGGAGCAGATGTTATATGGATAACTGCATTCTTCCTCGTGAAAGTTTCAAACTCTTCACTTATGAAATTCGGAGCATTATCCGAAACCTAGAGTTCCGACAACCCATGCTGTGCAAAAATCTCTCTCAGTGTATAGACGTTGCCGTCGACGATCCAGCATAGTCGATGTGGAAGCGAGTCCACGACTTTTCAGGCCACTCCCGCGCCGCGCCTTGGTGCGGCGCGGCGCGGCGCGGTGCGGTGCGGACCTACCCTAGATTTTCAAGGACAAGAAATGCCTACTTAATTTGGACCACGATCATTATACATATATATCCAACCTATTGTTTTTAGTTTCATATATCATCACTATTGCAATGGACATGTAAACATTAACGTTAAAATGTATATCATAAATATTATGAAAACTAAAAGTATGTTTTTTCTTTAAGAAAATTGATTTGAAATGGTGTTGAACAGATGGTCATTTCACCTTGATGTACCCTTTTGTGTTATGTATATTATGCCTACACATGAATCTGTTGGCCTGAACCACACTTCCTGAAATGTCTTGAGAATGTCGAATTATGGTGACGATCTCTCACAACATGGCAGGGTAGCATAATCAAGTGTTTGCAACTCACAGTGTGCGTCAAACTTGTCAGGTTTTATGCAAATGTATGATCAAATATATGTCAACTAATGGAAAACAATATTTTGACTGAAAAATATGTTGTGAGTTTTAAAATGGCCTTCACATTAAAAATCGTGGATAACACCAACGCACACCTTTCTGTTATCTATCAAAGTAACAAGAATCCGTTTGTGTGGATTGAAATAGAATCGATTGTCAGAACATTATAGATATGGTCAGTTGCGACGCAGAATTCTATTCTATGGTTTTCACCTCACTTCTTGAACAATTTCCCCACATCATGCTTACGAACGACGTTATTCACTATGATATGTATCCTCAATTGTAGGGTTGCGAACACAGACTAACTAGGCAATAATGGATATGCACACAAAATAATTACATACACGAATAAACGCATCTTAAGATAATCACATGTTTTTGTTGTATTATTATGTTCATCTCAGTGTGAATGATAAATTTAACACCTTATATTTCAGCCGTTTTTTTTTCTTAATTGTAAAAGCTATATTTTAACAATTCGCTGTTGAGACATATTGAATCTATAAATAAAATGTATAATAACATAGCGAGTTCACTAATACAAGCTGGTGAAAAATCCTAGCAAAATAAGAAGAGGTCGTATACAAATAAACCGGGATGGGCAGAGTATGTGGATAGTTTGTATGATACCTCCAGAGAAGTCAGACACATGTGGGTTAATGCTGGGAAACCCAGACAGGTACCTATTTACGATTTGCATGTAAAAAGCAAAGCTAGATGATTCAAGTATGCTTTACGATTTATCAAGAATAATGAAAATGCACTACGCAAAGAGGCACTAGCTAAGAAATTAACCGAACTTAATCCTGAGGCCTTCTGGCGTGAAATCAAGACTATCAACAACTGTAACACTCCTCTTCCGTCTAGTATCGAAGGTGTATCTGGTGGCAAAGAGATAGTAGATCTATGGCGTAAACATTTTTGTGACCTATTAAACTGTGTTAGCAATAGTAGTGTAGACATGTGTGAATATGACTGTGATACATCTTATGATGAAATTGTGGTTACAGTAGAGGAAGTAACACATGCAATTAAGAAGCTTGACAGTAATAAAGCTTGTGGGTCAGATGGCATATGTTCAGAACATATAAAATATGCAGACAAGGCACTTGTACCCTTGCTCTCTTTGTGCTTCACTAGTTATTTTACTCATGGATCGATGCCAGGGTCAATGTTGTCAGTTGTACTTGTGCCAGTGATTAAGGATAAAGCTGGTAAAATATCTTCTAAAGACAATTACCGTCCAATTGCATTAGCTAGTGTGTTTAGCAAAATTATTGAAGTAATTATGCTGGGTAGAATTGAAATATTTTTGGATACTAATCCGAATCAGTTTGGTTTCAAAAAGAAGCATGGTACAGACCAATGTATACATGTGTTAAAGGAAATTATTGATTTATATCGCACACTTACCCAAGGCCATTACTGCTTGTTGACCCGGTGACTTGGTTACCTGGTGACCCTGTGACCAGTGTCCCGGTGACCAGTGACCAGGTGACCAGGCGACCAGGTGACCAGGTGACCAGGTGACCAGGTGACCAGGTGACCAGGTGACCAGGTGACCAGGTGACCAGGTGACCAGGTGACCAGGTGACCAGGTGACCAGGTGACCAGGTGACCAGGTGACCAGGTGACCAGGTGACCAGGTGACCAGGTGACCAGGTGACCAGGTGACCCGGTGACCAGGTGACCAGGTGACCAGGTGACCGGTGACCGGTGACCAGTGATCAGGTGACCCGGTGACCCGGTGATCCGGTGACCAGGTGACCAGGTGACCAGGTGACCCGGTGACCCGGTGACCAGGTGACCAGGTGACCAGGTGACCAGGTGACCCGGTGACAAGTGACCAGGTGACCAGGTGACCAGTGACCAGTGACCAGTGACCAGTGACCAGTGACCAGTGACCAGTGACCAGGTGACCAGTGACCAGGTGACCAGTGATCAGTGATCAGGTGATCAGGTGACCAGGTGACCCGGTGACCCGTTGACCAGGTGACCAGATGACCAAGTGACCAGGGATTGGCAAATTTGGGAGGTAGTAGATATAACGCGTGAAGAATAAGAATTGTATTTATCAGAGTGGTTTGTGTAATTTGCCGAATTAAACGAAGCACATAAAAAGCGAATGCCGTTGTTGATTTTGTGCAAAGTTCTAACGTGCCTCTTTCACAATGTAGGGTAATAAAGTCCATGACTAAAGGTTTCTTTTCTAAGTGATTATATTAATACTAAACGTCATGGTTTATAAGTCACAAACAACTAGCAGAGCAGATATTTTCAACTAACTAGGTCGAAAGCTTCAATGAGGCGAATTCAGAACAATGTGTGTGTGTGTGTGTGTGTGTGTGTGTGTGTGTGTGTGTGTGTGTGTGTGTGTGTGTGTGTGTGTGTGTGTGTGTGTGTGTGTGTGTTGTGTGTGTGTGTATATATATATATATATATATATATATATATATATATAATTGTTTGAATTCGCTGTGTGAAGCTTACGACCTA